>NEWO01000488.1:157238-167573 GCA_003013225.1 Phalaenopsis aphrodite
TTTCTGTGGCAGTGTTCCCCTCTTGCTTTCTTTTGATTTTGGTACAGAGGTGGTTACTATGCTGCTTTCAGTCTTGTTTACAAGGTGGAAACATATTTTGTTTATAGATTTCTTGTTTGCTCCTTCCATGGCTTCACCCACAGACATTAAAACTAATGCCCAGTGGACTAGGGCCACCTATGCAGGGGTAGTTGGCCAATCTACTGATGTTCTCCAAGACATGGATATGTTAGTTTTACCCCAAGCTTTTCATCACACTATTGCTGGTAAGGGTGATAGCCCTTCTATTCATCCTCTAGGAAGTAAAGAAGGAGAACCTGCCATCTTTTTCTCACAATAGGAAATTAACTCTTTGAATGAGGAAGTTAAGATTACACTTGTGGGCAAGTTTCAGTTGGGACATTTTAAGATGGAACTTGTTAGAAACTATTTTGACTCACTGAAATTTATTGGGTCTTGAAAGTTGGGCCTGCTTGATGGTAGGCACTTACTTATACAATTGCCACTAGAAGAGGACTATGCTAGACTCTTTACCAACCAATCTTTACTAATTGCAGGAGCCACCATGAAGATTATGAAATGGACACCTGGCTTTGACCCTAGTAAAAAACCACCTGTGGTTTCCCTCTGGTTCAAATTACGTGGTCTCCCTCTCCCATATTTCAATTTGGTTGTGCTCTTGGTAGTCCCCTAAAGGTTTATGCTCCCACATACAACAAGGCCAGACCTACTTTGGCTAGAGTCCTCATTGAAATGGACATCACCGTTCCTGAAGTTAAAAGAATCTGGATTGGTTCTGAGAAGGAAGGATTTTGGCAAGAAGTCATACTTGAATAAAGACCACATGACTGTCAGCATTGTAAAATTTTTAGGCATACCAGGGATAGGTGTTACAGGCTGCACCCTCTCTCTAAATGAACTCCTCCCACCAGAGAGCAAGTTGTTGTAAATGAGCCATCCTTACCAACTTATCCTTTGGCTGTGGCACCCCAACAAGTGGAAGTTGAAGGTGGTTCAGTAGATACTTCCAAAAATTCTCATGTTCTTTTTTATTCCAATGCTCCCCCTTCTGCCTCCCCTATGGCTGTAAGAGAAGAACTCAATACCATGACTGTTATTACCCCTTTAACCTGCTCACCTATTGAGAGAATGAAGGAACTTTGACTGAGATTAAAGCTCTAGAGACTTCTGATGAAGAAAAAATTGTTGAATTGACATACTTGTTGAAGGAGGACTGGTAAGTACACAAATCTAAGAGGAAAAAGAAACAGGCTACTGAAGTGCAGAGATTAAAAATTGGTACTACTACAATGGCTACTGAAGGAAAGGTGAAGGTTGGCTTCTTCTGCTTCTAGAGGAAGAACTTGGTCAAGGCCTCACTCCACATTAGTCCCTCTAATGATTGGCCTTTTCTTTAGGTACATAAGAGGTTTTGTCAATCCCCAGTCTTTAAAAAGACTGAAAAAATTTAATAATACTTATAACCTTTGGTATTTTATCCTTCTTAAACCTATGGTTCTTAGCAACCTCCAGAGATTTAAGAGGAACTTTATTGGTTCCTCGCATTATGATAACCCCCATATTTTATCCATCCCTTACCTCCAGATTCCTCATCATTCTACTCAACCTTCAACCCCCCTTACCCCCTGGCTTTGTCCCTACCTCTAAAATTTGCACTGACATCCATTTTTCCCCACAATATATGTTCATACCCCATCCCTCTCCAAACCTTTTCCACTCTCAATCTACTAACATTTAACTGTTAACCTCTATATGGCTACTATTTTAATCATCCTATTTGTTCTACTAGGAGTGGGGTGTTGACTTTTAATGTGAAACTACAACATGTTTTTTCAATATGTGCACTTGGTTTTCCTTCTGTACATTGGGAAGCCCTTAGATGTAGGTGAGGGGAAATTGAATACACTGAATTTACATATCACTTATTATATAAGGGGACTGGATCTCTTCTTATTCAGGCATGGGCAAGGCAGACATGGGGACTTTCCTGGTTTTCTAATGATTAAACTATTGTGATGGAATATCAGGGGGATATCTTATTCAAATTACCTGATCAGGATTAAAAACTTATCTAAGAAACACAAGCTATTTTGTCTTGCCATTTTGGAACCTTTGGTTCACAACACTCTCAACATAATCCTTAAGAAGTTCCCTCAATTCTTCTTTCTAAATAATTCCAACAATAAAATTTGGCTATTTTACTGGAAGTAGGTCAACATGTATCTTTGCTGTGAAATTTCCTTCAGACTATGACTACTTTTGTATATGCAGAGAGTTCTACGGGAGATAAAGTGGTGTTGTGGCAGCAACTTCACTAGCTCAAACTTTCAGTAAAGTGGCCTTAGATTGTTGGTGGGGACTATAACTGTGTGGCCAGACTAAATGAAAAATGGCGTGGGAAACCAGTTGATTTAAATCAGATGCTGGCTTTCTCTGAAAACATTAGAAGTACTGATCTCTCTGAATTACCACATCAAAGACCACTTGATACATGGAGGAGAGGAAAACTTCATGAAAGAATTGATAGATTTCTTGTTAACCATGCCTGGCTTGAGACTAACCTCCACACTACTGTGTCACACCTCCCATATACTTGCTTTGACCACAGGACTCTCTTGTTATTTATTTCCCGAACTCAAGCATCCCCCATCCCTAGATTTAGATTTATCAATGTCTAGTTGGAACATCCTAAGTTTCTCCCTATTCTTCAATCTGTCTAGACTCCTGATTACTCCCTCCCTCCCTGGATCAAACTGTGGCAAATTCAAAAGTCTGTGGCAAAGCATTTAAAATCCTGGAACTGGAACTTTTTTGTCAATTTGACAGCTAAAGTTGAGGAGGCTGAACATGCCAATAAGAAGGCTGAATGGGAAATTTAATTATACATTTCAAATGAACAATCCCTTGTCACTGCTAATGCCAACTTGTTCAGAGCCATTGAATGGGAAGAACAGTTCTTCAAAAAAAAAGGCAGCTTTGAAAAAAATTGTGGATGGGGATAAAAACAGTAAATTCTACCATGCTTGTATAAAAAAAAAGGAGACATTCTAATACAATCTTGAAGATTAAAGACAACAATGGCAGCTAGATTTATGATATGAATCAAATTCCTTTAAATGCTATCAATCATTTTCAGACACTCTTGTCTCAGCCTTATGCTTCAAAGCTTCAACATTTTAATCCAGGCCTCCTTAATGACAGATTTACTGAAACTAACAACTTGTATCTTACCTTTATCCCTTCTGAAGATGAAATTTGGCAAGCACTATGTTCCATAGATGGTGACAAGGCCGGTGGAGCTAATGGTTTTGCCTCCACTTTTTATAAAAAAGCCTTGTCTATTGTGAAGAGGGAAGTAGTGGAGGCTGTTTAAATTTTTTTAAGTGGTGTTGATATGCTAAAGTATTTTGCTGTGTCTACCATTACCTTAATTCCTAAGGGTGATAAAAAATCTAGCTGGGATCATTTCAGGTATATTTATATCGCAACTTTGTTGTCAAAGTTCATCAGCAAGTTGCTGGATTTTAGATTAAAGTTCCTCCTGCCTTTGCTGATTGCCTCTAACCAATAGTCTTTTATTGCAGGTAGACAAATTACAGACAATGTCTTACTGACCAAAGAGCTTCTGTTGGATATTGATAGGCCATGCAGAGCAGGAAATCTCATTTACAAGCTTGATTTATCCATGGTCTATGACACTATAAATTGGAATTTCATTTTGGAAGTTATCCAAGCTAGAGGATTTAATGATCATTTATGTCAGCTAATCTAAAGATGGCTTCATAAAAACTACTATACTATCCTGGTGAATGGAAATACTCATGGACTCTTTCAAGCTTCCAAAGGCTTCAAATAGGGAGACCCCCTTTCTCCTTTCATTTTCATATTGGCTATGGATTACCTCTCTAGGCTTCTCAATCTCCATTTTTCTGAATAGGAACATCTCAGATTTGCCAATAACGCTAACTTCTCTATCAGCCATTTATGCTATGTAGATGATGAAATTTTGTTTTCTAATGCTTCTAAACAAGCAATAAAGAAGGTGTCTAAACTGTTGAATCAATTCCAACGACTCTCTGGTATCACATTGAATCACAATAAATGTCAACTAATTTTCAGCAAAAATACCACATCTGCTTCCAAGAATTGGATCAAAGATTATACTGAATTTAAATGTACTGCCTGCCCTCTTCTTTATCTTGGAGTTCAATTAGTCAAGGACAGAAAAAGGCAGACCCAATTTGATGAAGTGGTATCCTAAATATCCAAACAAATCTCCTGCTGGACCAATGCTTATCTATCACAAAGTGGAAGACTCTTAAAAACATCTTTTCTTCTTTCCCCATGTATATAATGCAAATGTTGAAAATGAAAAAGAGCACCCAAAAGTCTTTGGAGGTTATGCTAAATAAATTTTTGTGGGAGGGAAATCACAAACAATTTCATTGGTTAAGATGAGAAAAGTTATGCCTTCCTCTTTCCACTGGAGGATTAGGCGTTAAATCCTTCCAGCAATTACACCATATTTTCCACTGCAAGCTATGGATCAAGTTTAGAGAACAAGCCTCTTTCTGGGCCAAATTCATGAAGTTCAAGTACTGTAAACACTTCCATCCAGTAACCACTATTAAGAAACCTAGGGACTCAAGAATATGGACTAAACTCCTTAAAGTTAGAACTACTCCTAAAGATTTATTTATTTGGGATTTTGGGGAAGGAAAAGTTGATTTCTGGCTTGATAGTTGGTTACTTGATGGCAAGCTGTACCACAACCATCAGCCTTCCAATTCAGAAATGCTGGTTAAGTCAGCAATGAAACAAAGACTTACTGGCTTCTATGGTGGATTCTGAATAGGTGCATCAAATCACCCAGCTCCCTGACACCCCCCAAATACCAGAAAAAATTGTTACTAAGAATCCTCATCACATATCTCTTACTAAATTTGCTTACTACATTTTATATCATTGGCCTTCACAGGATTAGGGCATAACTATATGGGTGAAATTCCTTAGCCTTTCAATATCCTTCTTTGCTTGGAGATGTTTCCACAAAATCATCCCTACTAATGACATCCTCAAACATAAGGGGTTAAAAGGCCCCTCAAAGTGTTATCTATGCTGCCAACAAGAGGAATCCTTCTCACATCTTTTTTCTCCTGCCGCACTACCAAGAAAGTCTGGTTACATGTTATTACCAGATTAAATCTCCCATTTCAACTTAGTTATTGTGATACCTTTCCTGACTGCTGGAGACAATGGAAAGACAATCAGGCAGAGCTCATTCCATTCAACATTACCTGGTTCATATGGATAGCAAGAAATAGTAACAAATATGAAGGCTGCTCTACCAATTCAGCTCAAAACAACATCAAATGCCACTCTTATATTTTCAAGATAATTAATTTCTTGGGATACAAGGTTAAAAAATATGAGTGGTCATGTAATAGCTCTCCCTCTCCTCCTTTTAGCATTTCTTTAATCCATTGGAGGAAACCTTTGCAACCTTGGATTAAGATCAATATTGATGGCAGTTTTAAGAGGAATAGTGCTGACATTGAGGGGATTTTCAAGAACCATACTGGGGAGTGTCACTTGTATTTTCATTCTCCTATTTTGGCCATTAATGCTTTGCATGCTGAAACTCAAGCAGTTGCTTGGTTTATTAAAAATGCTTTTGCTATGGGTTGGAATCACCTACACTTAGAGCTAGACTCTTCATGGTTGGTTCAAGCCTTCAAGGAGCATCTGCCTCCTCCTTAGTTCCTGGCCTCTCTTCTCAAGTTGATTACAAATATGATAGCCACTTACAACCCACAAATTGTTTGGACCCACATCCTTAGGGAGGGCAACAAGTGTGCTAATAGGCTAGCTACCTAGGGTGCTTTATCCTTTGCTCCAAAGATTGATGTACTCCCTCCTTTAGATCTTGATTTTTGATAAGGGGAAACCTTTGTTCTCTTCCTTAAATTAGATGTACTACTTCTTCCCCAACTTAATGAAATCTTAATATTTTCCTGAAAAAAAAATATTTCGTGTGCTTGAGAAACTTGAATTTGATAAAATATTTAAAAACATCTTTATTTACCCAATTTTATGGAAGATTTGAGAATTAATTGGATTTAAAATGAGATGATAGAAAATTTAGAACTGGCGTCTAAGGCACCAGATTGTTGCTTGAGGCACCTTTTTCGAGAGAGCTGACACCTGAAGCGCCGCGACCACTGAAACAAAAGATGCTTCAAAAGGCTATTTTTGACTGGTTTCCTTCCTAAAAACTCCCAAAAACTGATTCCTCTACCTATTTCAGAGGGGAAAATAAAGGAAGAGTCAACATTTTTCAAATTCAATGGCTTCCCACTCTAAAGAAACTGCTAGATATAGAATTTTTAACTGGAGAAAGTTCATCAGTTTTGATGCGCAGAAGTTATCTGATTGAGTTCTTTTAAAGAAGAGGATAATCGAGGCAAGAGGATTTTTGAATCGATGATTCAAAACATCAAATACTTTAATGGAGGAGATTATTGCACAGAGATGTTGGGAAGTGCTTTGTTATACCACTGCCGCCATGGTTGTCCCTTTGGTGAAAGAGTTTTATGCCAATCTTCATGGATTCAACCAAGGAGTTGCTACGTTTGAGGCAGGTGTGTATAATTTACTCCTTCAAGAATAAATGATATGTTTATGATTGAACGTTTCTTTATTTGTCACCATGCAAATTTTGCTACTACAAGAAAAAATATGAACAAAAATTATCGATTTCTTACTGATGAAGATGCAAATTAGGAGACCAGAGATAATTGGAATGTAAGATTTTCTTCATCATTATTGAATACAACATGTAAGATGTAGCATTTCCTTATTGCATAAAAACTACTTCCTACCATGACAATCAATAAGGCGGCTAACAAGAGTCTTATTTTGAATTACTATATTCAAACTGGAAAACCTATTGATATGGGTGCAATAATTGTGAAATTTGTTTTAGGTTTGATCATCAATAGATCTACTAATGGATTGGAACATCCATCTACTATCTTCCTTTTGTGCAGTCAATCACAAGTGCTTTATGAAAGTTGGGAAAAACTGCTTCTTACTTGGAAGCCTATGGAACTAGAAGTTTATTGCAACTACATAGGAATGGGAGATGAGAATTATATTAATATACTGATGGATCAATCATCCTAGAATTCATCACCTATTCAACCTTACTTCAGTTTGAATGCACTTTTGAAAAAGATCAAGAAGATAGAGAAAGAGGTACAAAACCTTATGAATTCAATTGAGAATGTTTCTAAAATGCTGGATCATCTGGATTGGAGGATGAAGGAACATTTTGAACACAATGAAGGTATTGAAGATGGTTAGGTGCTTATGTTCAAGAAACATGCTTAGATCAAAGAAAATTTGATGGACTAATTTCCTTATCGACTTGTTTACAACTTGTATGTACACTATTAATTAATGGGAGACATCTAAGAGGACAAGAGCGAAGAAGATAATTTAACTTACTTTATGCACGTAATGAGTATTTAGTATTGCTTAATTGTGTTATGGTGTATGTTGGATTGCATTTACTTTCATTGTTGGACTTTATTTGTGTCAGTTGTTGAGTATTTTAAAACTTAGTTTTCAGTGTTAGGATGTTTGGTTTTCTTTTGACATTGAATTAGATTTGTTGGCTTGAAAACTGTCAATTTGTAATAGTGCATATTTTATATATAAATGTGAGTTTTATGTTGTTTGTGAAAGTTTTGTGTTAGAAAAAATGTTTAATTATGAGTATAAATGTTTAATTAAGTTAGTTAGAGTTTGACGTAATGAGGTACATAGCAAATTTCCACAGAAAAATGAAATCTGAAAAGTTTTGGTGCTGGCGCCTGAGGCGTCAAATTCTAAAAAATGCCAGGTTGGGTTAAAAACTGCAAAATAACCTAGTAAAGCTACATTTTTACTGCTTGAATTGTCTCCTACCTCTAAACCTCAACTTAGGGCTTGACATTGGGTGGATTTGAGAAGAGTTCAAGGATTAAAGATCTTATATTTCATCTTCTCTTGGTAAAGCTTCAATTTAACTTAAATATTTCTTATTTTCACCATGGATTTATCCTACATTATGGGAAATCTAAAATTTGGGGATTTGTTGAAGAAGCTTATAGGAAACACATAGTGAAAAGTTTCTTACCAAATAATCTTACTAGTGGGTTTACATTTTTTATTTTGTAATTTATTTAGATTTCCATAGAAATTCCTATGACAACACATGTCAAAAGAGGAAAGCTTACGAGAGATTTCTTTGCAAGAAGATTTGTCTACTATAAGGCCCAACATAAATATAATACCAAAATGGGCTCAAGGAAATTGATTCAGGAATAAGCATTTGCTAGCCCAGATGGCAAGAGTGAGAGGTTGATCATCGCTAAAAATTAGGAGAGATTCTACTACTTCATTGCTATAGCTATTTTTCCAGTAATCTGAGAGTTCTATGCCAACTTGCGATTTACTACAGATGATCACATCTTCATAAGAGGTAAGTAAGTTGAATTTTCTAGAAGGAGAGTCAATGCATTATATGGATTCAGAAATGAATTCCATTGTGAGTATGCTGCATTCATGATGACCGACTCATCACTAGATGAAGTAATTGCCTTTCTGATTGATGGAAGGGGAGAATGAAAAATAAAAACAATAAGAAAATTAATTTATGCACTTTCATGATGAATTTTCAATCAAATGTATGAAATTACTTCATATCTGCAAAGTTGTTTCCAACGAATCATCTGACCGAAGTAACCAAGGAAAGAGTTGTGCTACATTTCTGCATTCAACAAATGAAGGCAGATATTGGTGCTCTTATAGCACATAATTCTTAGAGTATAACCGGGAGTGCTAAAACTAGTGGTTTAGGACACCCTTTTCTGATTTTCACTTTATGTAAACGATCAGGAGTAGAGTTTGATAGATAGAAAGAAAAGCTGTAGCCACAAAAAACAATTAGGAGACACACAATCCAAATATTTTAACCATTTACTCGATCCAGGAGTGGAGCTAGTGATAGACCCTAAACATCTGCTGTAGGGCCATCTCTTTCTAGCTCTGCTTAACTTGAGAACATCATGGAGCAGCTGATGATCCAATCAATAAATATTGTAAATTTTCAAAATAGGATTGGAGGGTTAGAAGTAAGAAAAGAATATAAAAATGAATATAAGTAGATGAGAGTTCAATTTGATATCGCATATCAAGAGGTCATGACTACATATCTAAGGGGTGATTATAATGTGGAATTTCCAACTTGCCTTAGTTTTACTCATGTGCAAGATCATGAAGAAGAAGAAAAAGAAGAAGATGATGGGGAGGAGGATAATGACTAATGTTTTAGAAGTTTGTTTTCTTTATTTGTTATTTTGATTGTTTGATTATTTGTTTTCTTTAAAAATGTTGTATTAGGAACTTTCATGTAATGTTGTACTATGGACTTAACTATAACAAAAATTGTAGATTTTTTTTTCTGCATTATTAGGTATTTTTAGTTTTCTTTAATGTTTTTAATTCTTAGCAAATCCTTTCAAATATATTTTGTTTCATTTAATGCTTTAAGGCCTGTATTTTTAAAGTTAGCATCTACAGTATACTAGAGCCCAGTTTCATATTCAAAAATCCTCTACAGGTTAGTTTTATTTTTATGCATTTACTATTTTTTTTCACCTATAAAATTTTTCTATTGAACATTTTTTAATTACTTAAAAATTTAAGTTTAAGGGAAAGAAAAATTTCTTTTAAAAATAAGTAAACTAAATTTTATTTTTCCTCAATTAACTATATTTTAAAAATTAATTTAACATGACCTTGGATATTAAGATTTAACTTTAAATGGATAAATTTATGTTTGTAATTATTATTGTAAATTTAGGTAAATTTTTTTAATAACGAAGGTCAATTCTAAAGTTATAAATTTTTTATATGAAAGGATGAGACTATGTTTTTCTATTTAAAGTAAATGGAATTGTTTTTTTCAAGTATTAAGAATCTTAGAGTTTCATGTAAGTAAACAAAGAATGAGATTTTATGAAAAAATATGAAAACTAATATGAATTTTTAAAGTGAAGAAATGTAAAACGTTTTTACTTTAAGAAGAGGATAATGAAGTTTAAAATTATTAAAGACTATCTAGATACAATAATCTTCAATTGAAAGTGAAAATAAAAGAAAAGAAAGGATTGAAAAAATCCTGAAAAGAAAAAGAAAGGATTGAAGAGATCAAGACTATATATATATATATATATATATATATATATATATATATATATATATATA
>NEWO01000488.1:167796-201212 GCA_003013225.1 Phalaenopsis aphrodite
TATATATATATATATATATATATATATATATATATATATATATATATATATATATATATATATATATATATATATATATATATATATAAGTTAATCTCTATCCTAAGTCATATTTTTATATTAGTAAAAGAGTCACTTGAGGACATATAATATTTAGGTTTGTGAGATTTTGATACAAAAAAATAATGTGTTATTGGAAGTATACATTTTATGCTTATTTCTAGTGATATTGCACTTTAAAGAATGATATTTTCATGTTTTTGTTGCAAGTATATCAATTTTAAGAATTTGAAGCTAAAGTACAAAAAAAGGAAATTTGGACCCAAAATAGAGAACTTTGTGATTTTGTCACCTGAGGCGCCAAAATTGGTACCAGAGGCACCATCATACAGAGAGCTGGCACCTAAAGTGCCAGAACTGGCGCTAAAGGTGCCATTATACAGAGAAGTAGAACCTAAAGCACCGAAATCAGTACCCGAAGCAGTAGAACCTAGAACAATACAGACTTAAGAAACTTGGTACCTGAAACGTCAGAATCAGTGTCTGAAGCACCCGAGATGATATTGGATAGATTAAGATGGTTTGAGTTGATTATTGAGTGGATTTTAAAGGCTTCAAATATTTCAAATGCCCCATGGAGTGATTCAATGCATTTAGACACTTTTGAAGGCTCTTTAATGAAGGGATATGTCTCTTGAATGAATGAGCATGTCTTTTGGGATTCAAAAGGTGTGACTTTTAGAGAGAATTTTGAATTCTTTTTTATAGGAGGCAGCCCCTAATTAAAAAGGTGAGGGAGTCTAGGGATAAAACAGGAGAGAGAGAGAGAGAGTTTTAGTGGTGGTGTGAGTGAGATAGAGTGAGGGAGTTGGACATTTTCTTCTAAGGGTTGTAATAGGAGAGGGAAAGTGAGAGATTTATTCTTCATTACATTCTAAGAGAGAATTGAGAGTATATGTAAAGAGGGAAAGTGCTTAAAGGGAACTTCTAGAGATTTTCTTGGGAAGGGGGTGAGATAAGTTGTGTCTTTTATTCCTTTGTTTTATAAACTTATTTTAATATATGAAATCCGTGTTTTGTTCTTTCCTTCTCATGAATTCTGAGTAGTTTTCTTTATCCTTCTCCCTACTCTGAGATATGGTTTTGTGAAGAATTGATTTTGTTTTATACGATTTTAAATGTCAATAATTTGTGATGATTCGAACTCTGATCTTCATTTACTTTTTGATCTGGCCAATTGAAATGTTAAAATCTGTGAAGAAACATATGATCCAAAAGGGCTATGATTTCCAAAACATGGTGAGAGTCACATTCAATTCCATGGGTGAGAACGAAGTCCATGAGGTTGAGTGTAAATAAATAGAGAAACATACTTTATTGGACATAGAATTGGAGATTTTAAGGTGAAATATTAAAATACCCAATTTAGTATATTTGATTAAAAACTAATGTAAGATTTTTAGCCCTTGGGTGAGGCAGAAGTGAGAGCTCTGGAGTGAGAACCGATATCCTCCCAATCTAACCACAAAATTAGGGACCAAACTCTGGATTAGTTAATGTTCTTTATACACTTGAAAGATGATAAAAAATATTATTGCTCCTATTTGACTCAATGAAAATTTGTATATATATATATATTTAAATGATTTTAATTTTTTCACAACCATATACTCATGGTAAAGTGGAAGAATGTTTTCTTAAATTTGAACTCTTTGTCAGAGAAACTTCGTTTAGTTTTTATAAGTTTATTTTTGAAGTTTAGCAAATAGTTTAGTTAACTTAGTTATTTTAGTTGAATTTTATTTAGCATGCATGAAATTACTCTAGATTTAAATTTTGTACTTAAGTTTTGTAGTTTGAATTTTGTCTTTTACATTATAGCCATAAGAATTTCTTACTCCTTATGGGATCAATACTTAAAACTCCATTAGAGCCCTTTATTACTTGAGTGTTACGTATACTTGCGTTGTTATTTCAGGCATGACAGTTTACAGAATTTAAAAGATAAAATTGTTTTTACTAAAGCTATATTTATTAGGATTGAATTGCCTATTTATTATTAATACTGCCGTGTGTGTTTTGAAATATTGAAAATTATTTACAAAAAAGCTTCACACAACAAATTGTGCATCAGTGGTCATCCGGTGAGGAGGAGTGAAGTGGTTGACCGAAGTTGGATAGCTGATCAGTTGGGTGGTCGGAAGGAATATGGTGGCTAGCAGAAATTAGAAAGGTGGCACGTTGGAATATGGCAGCCAATTGGAATTTGAGAGGTGATTGGCTAGAATTTGGGTTGCTACTGAGGAGTTGGCTGATTGGTGGATTTATTGAAGTGGACTAAAAAAAGGAGCCTTAAAAGTGGAAGCCAGTTCCAATTTATTTGTCTAGGTATGGCTGGATCTCAATAACATAATTGATGTGATCACTGACCCAAGTTTGCACACAGTTCTTTTGGAAGGGAAAATTCATGACTGTGTGGAGGCCATGACTGTGGCTAGAAAGTTGAAGAGGATTGTAAAGGGGAAAATAAGTGGTGGAAGCCATTATAATAGAAGGATATTAGATATTAGAGGTGTGTGGGAGTCTGTGGCGGAGCGAGAAAATAAGGTCGGGAGTTGTAACAAAGTGGAAGAATGGAAAGGAGAAGATGATCTTGGGAACTGTGTTTGCAGGCAATAGTAAATGCAAGGTAAGCCAGAGTATTGAAGTGAAAAGTATTTTTTTGTCATATAGGAGACACACACACACACACATGTATATACAGTTAACATCTTATGTATTTATATATCTAACACATATCCTTCAATATATATGAATATATATATATATATATATATATATATATATATATATATTAAGAAAACATTTTACTTCATTTCAAAATCAGGTACAAATCTATGACGAGGGACCTTAAGAAGGTCACTTTCTAACAGAAAAAGTAGGGGCGAGTGTAGGGAAGAAGATACATTGATTTCAGTAGATACTACCCCTTCTCGGGCAAGCCAGTTGGCAGGGCTATTCCCCTCCCTGTAGATGAAAGAAAACTTGACATATATAGAGGCTCTTAGCTGATGTATTTTTTGTAGCCATTGTCAAAATCTCCAAAAAGGGGATCCATGTCCTGCAGCAGCATCAGTAGGTTTTTAAAGTCCACCTCCACCCACAGATTACCCTATTTGGACAATAAGGCTAACCTTATTGCCCAATAAAAAGCAATGAGTTCAGCTTCCAAAGCATCACCAGCAAGGGTGGGGGAGGAGAACGAAAGGAGACATCTGCCTTTGTAATTTCTAAACATTCCCCCCATACCAACACCAAATCTGGAAAAACTACCATCAGTGTTAACTGTGATACAAGAGTGGGATGGGGTTTTCCAATAGACCATGGTCACTTCGAGAGACTTGGTGGGTTCAACTTCTTGCACTTTACATATCTGAGGGAAATCTTTGTCTTGTCATCTTGCGTAGATAGAAGCAACAGTTTTTGGCCACCCTGCTGGTAGATGCAGAAACATCTTCAAATTTAACAATGTTTCTGTCCATACAAATGAATGAAGAGACAATGAAGGGGATAGGTCCAACTTAAACCTTCTTCCAACACCTCCAACATTCAGTCAAACTCATCCAATGGAGGTTAAGAGTGTTTAGTAGCAATTGTTTAAGAATTCCCTCCAAACTTTTCTAGAGAAGGTGCAATGAAAAAAATGAGATATGGTCTCTTCCCTAGCTTTACAAAGATGGCATAAGGATGGCCCTCTTAGACCTTTCAACTTCAGGATATCATCAATGGGCAGAAGTTTTTGAAATATTCTCCATCCAAAAAAAGACATGGATGGGGCAAGGAATTTGTTCTATAAGAGTTCCACCCAAGGGACATCAATCTAATTATAAAGCTTTAGGTAGATGCACTTGGAAATGCTTCAATTTATGTTATTGATAATCCATTTAATTCTGTCCATCCTTGATCTGTGAAAGACAATCTAGGAGATAGCTTGAAAAGAGCTATCTTTTACTAAAGAATTTAAGGTATCTAAAGACAAATTTTTACCTTCCCAACAATCAGAAACTTTGAGTTTTAGATTTAGAGCATTGGATGAAGGGTCCACCTTCTCCTTTGGGCACTAATGGTCTAGCTAAAAGTTAATATTTCCTTTCCCCAGGTCCCAAATGAAAAGATCTTCAGCCATCTCTCTGACTTTTAACATGTTGGACCAGATCTTGGAGTCTCCATTCCTCTTTTTGATTAGGTTGGGATGAACATCTTTACAATATTTTCCCCTCATATACTTTGCCCTGATTGAGTCCTGTTGCCTGAACTTAACCCATATTTTGCAGATGTTGATCTATTGCAGTTGATTCAGCCCTTTGAAACCCAGTCCACCAGAAGTAAAAGGCTTAGCAACCTTCTGTCAACTGGCCCAATGAAGCTGTTGTCTGCCCCCAGCCAACAAGAATCTATTGAAAAGTCTCTCTATCTGAACTTAGGAACTCTTTTTCATAGTTTTCATTTGTAATAAGTATGAGAGGAATGTGGTAAGAATACTTTTAAGAAGTGTGATTCTACCCCTCATTGGATAGGAATGAAAAGGTCCAATTGGACAGCTGGTCAGAAAATTTTCCAAGACTTCATCAAATTTGGTTTGTTTCACTCTTCCTTTGATAAGAGTAGCTCCAAGATATTTGAGAGGGGCCTATGACTTTAGAGAATTTTTTATATGTTAGAATCTGGTTTTTGTTGGTGGAGGAAGGGTGCTTGCTGAAAAAAACATTACACTTATCATTGTTGAAGATAAGGCCAGAGTTCTTTTGAAAAAGTTTAAGACACCTAACCACTTTCTTAAGAACATTTTTATTAGCCCTTGACAGGATCATAATATCATCAGCATAAACCAAATGAGAGATAGCAAT
The DNA here is from genome assembly GCA_003013225.1 of Phalaenopsis aphrodite. NCBI lineage: Eukaryota > Viridiplantae > Streptophyta > Magnoliopsida > Asparagales > Orchidaceae > Phalaenopsis > Phalaenopsis aphrodite. The sequence goes on from NEWO01000488.1 coordinate 172,704, forward strand.
ATTGAATTTATGATGATACCTGACATAAGAGTTGGTGAGGAGGAAGGTGTCTAGCATTCTTAAGAGATAGTCCAAGGCTAATATGAAGATGATAGGGGAGAGAGGATCCCTTTAGGGTAGCCCCCTGGTGGCAGTGAAATGACCCCAAGTTTGCCCATTAAGTAGAATGGAGTGATTGTTGGAATTGAACCATATGATAATCAGCTAACAGAAATCCATAGGGAAACCTCTGACCTTTAGCACCTCTATGATGAAATCCCAAATAATACTTACATAAGCCATCTAAATAACCAGCTTGTAGATCATATTACCTCCCCTACAGTTTTTATCAAGATCAAGCAGCAGTTCTTAGGCAAGTAAGACATTTTTAGCAATTGTTCTCCCCTTGACAAATGCAGTTTGGATTGGCCTGATCAATCTCTCAAGATGAGGCTGGAGTCTTGCCCCCAAAATATTGCTAATAATCTTGAAAAAAACAGGTATGAGGCTTATTGTTCTGAAATGGTTTCATTTTTTCCTTTCAGCTTGTTTTGAGTTGACAACTAGGTAAGAAGCTTAGAAGTAGATTCGAATGTGATTTCCCTGGATAAAGCTTTGGATGCCTTTTATGAGGTTATGTCTGATGACACTCCAAGTTTTCTTGTAGAATTCTGCTGTAAATTCATCTAGCCCAACATTCTTTGAGCTATCAATAAAGTTTATTGCCTGCCAGATTTCGTCCTCTTCAAGGGTGTTGGTCAGATTCAGAGTGCCGGTGTATGTTTTTTTCAGCAATAAAGACATTTCCATCAATGGGGGGTCTATCAACAGCTGGCTGAGTTAAAAGTTTATGGAAGAACTGAACAGCATTCTCAGAAATCTCTTCATTCTTAGACACCCAGTTCCCATCAGCATCTTGGATACCATGGATGGTGTTGCATTTCCTTTTGTATTCCCCATCCTTAAATTTGTTGATGGCAGATTTTTTGCTAAGGAGAGATTCCTTCCAATCAATAGCATTGAGTAACTTTTCTTGAAAAATGATCAGAGAACTCTCTTCAGCAACATTGTTAATGACATCAGTTTCAATAGATTTCACTTGCTTTTTAGCAATCTCCACATTCAAAAATATGTACCAAAAGTGTTCCAACCCCAATGTTTGAGGGCCTTACTGATTTTGAGATGAAATAGCCAGAGTTTGACAAGGGGGTATTCATGATAAATTTGTCTCCAATAGTGAGGAAAAAAACTCAATAAAATAAGGATGATCAGACCAAAAGTTTTGGTATCTGAAAGGTGGAGGGCTGGATGGGACAGGGAGGGGAGCATCAATAGAAATCAGGAGAGGCCTATGATCTGAAACAGCTAAACTCAGATGGGTGACTGAAGTATGGAGGAATTTTGAAAGCCAGTAGTTGTTGATAAAGAACTTGTCCATTCTCTCCCAAATCTTTCCCCTCCTCCAGGTGAAGGAAGGTCCACTGAACCCTAGATCAAATAATTGGGCTTTTTGGATGTTGTCACTGAAATTAGTGATTTTAGAAAGGCTTGGAGTTCTGCCCCCAACCTTCTCAGCAGAATTAGCAGTATAGTTGAAGTCTCCACCTACCATCCAACTGTCAGCCAAATTTGTGCTGAGAGAATGGAGTATAGACAACAGTCCAATCCTAGAAGCTTTGTTACATCCAGCATAGATAAAAGTAACTAATCCTAAAGCCCCATTCAGACTAAAGAAAATGTGAACAAGTTGAGGATGATCCAACAAGACAGTACAGTTTCGCACCTTTCTGAAAAAGAGCCAAATTTTATTACTGACATTAGTGAATTGACAGAAGCCATGAAACTTGGCAAAGAGTTTTTGATGGTTCTTATGAACAATAGGTTCTAATATGGATAAGCACCAAAGTTGATGTTTTTTATTGAGATGTATTATTCTCTTGAGGGAGAGTGGGCGAGCAATCCCCCTAATATTCCAACACAGGAAATTAACCATGGGAGGTGCTTTCTTGAAGCCTGTGAAGTTGTATATTTGTCTTCTTTTCTTTTTTGCCTTTTGGAATTGCCAATCCGTTCCAATGCCAGTGCCATTTCTGATAGAGCATCAGAGGGGGGACTCTTAAGTTCCTCCACTGGCATGTTCTCAATTCTAAGTTCCTTGTCTTGCTTTTGATGTGATTTGAGTTCGGGGAAAGTGTTGCCACCAGGTTCATTATATGCTTCCTTTTCCTCTAAGGGGGCAATGATAGATTTGCTTTGGGTAGTTTGAGAAAAAGGTACCATATGAGTAGTGAGGGCCTGATTCAATAAACTAGCTTGATCTTTTTTAGTACTAGTCGTGCACAGTGATTTTACTGTAATATTAATAAGAAAATTGTTGTTGGTTGCTGCATTGTTGGTAGTACTCAACTCAGAGGTTTTTCTGCAATAGATGCAGTAGCATCCTTGCTGGGTTCTATAGATTTATTTTTAGAAGGAGGATGTAACCTAAAACATCTGTCTTGAGTGTGCCCAAGCATTCTGTAATGCGGGCAGTAATAAGGCTTTTGTTCCACGACAATTCTTTGCCAACGACCCTCCTCCAAAGTCCCAGAAAAATTTCATTCACTTCAGGCAAAGTGTTGACTCTCTCCACCAAGATTCTGGCAACAGAAGGTCTTGACAGGTTGTATGTAGGAAAGTCTATTTTAAGGGGCCTACCCAAAGCCATCCCAATATTAAACAACACTTTGTGATTGAAAAAGTGAAGAGGCAGACCTGGTAGCTTAAACCATATAGGTACAATGGGTAGTTCTTTGCTGGGATCAAAGGTGGGAGTCCACTTGATGATCCTCATTGTAGTTCCTTCTAATATGATAGCTTGTTTAGCAAAAAGTCTAGCATAGTCCTCTTCCAAGGTAAGTTTGATGAGGAGATGTCAGCCATCAAAAAGCCTAATCTGCCATGAACCAGTGAAAGTGACGTTCTCAAAAAATTTTTACTAGTTCCATCCTGGGGTGACCAAGTTGGAATTTTCCAATCAAGATGAATTTACAATCAGCCTTCAAGCAATCTAACTCATCTGTTTTGTAAAAAAATTGTTGGCTTCCCCTCTTTCACACCAAGGGAATTAATAAGAGGACAGATCTCCTTCCCCAAAGCAGCTTCATGAAAACCTGTAGGGAAAACCCACACCTCAGGGTTTTCTGTAGTGTTCAGGCATCTTCCAAACACTCCAGCATAAGTAGCCTTAGTTCATTGGGCATTGGTCTCCACATCAATAGAAAAACCCTCAGCCATTGTAAGAAAACCAATGTAACAGTGACCAACAGTCACCCCAAAGACAATCAGATAAGGAACTAGAAAAGTCAGCAGCTCAGCAACTTGTATAAAGTCAGTAGAGAAAATTCAGAAAAGGAAAACCAAGGAGTCCAGTCACTAAGCACAAAGAAGGAGTAATTCCCCCTTCAATGGAACAGTGCATTCAACACAACCAGAACTCCGCGAACATGAAAGGACAGAAAAAAGGGGGCCAAACCAGAAGCTTGCAGGCAAAATAACGTCAATCCCAGCAGCCAGAGAACACACCACCACCGCCCACTTACCTGACAGCAGTGAAGCTCCTCCATGAGAGAAACCCTAGCAGAACACTCAGCCATATATATATATATATATATATATATATATATATATATATATATATATATATATATATATATATATATATATGTCTCACCTTTCTTCAATGCATGAAAATGTATATTTCACTTTTGAAAAATCAAAATAATGAGATTTTTTATGTGATATAAAAATTTTATGAGTAATATTTTTTTAAAAAAAATTATATGTTAGCTAAATTTAGACGTTGTGTCCTTTTAGACCTTATGGAATGAGTGCGTGAGAGAGAGAGAGAGAGAGAGAGAGAGAGAGAGAGAGAGAGAGAGAGAGAGAGAGCGAGACGAGTCTGTTGACATCATTTTATGTCACATAGGACTTGCAGGAATTTCCTCTAGTCTAGTGCAACCGAATTGGCCAAAGCTGAACCTGTCCTTTTTTTTCCTAATGTGGACATGCCAGCCTTAGGTGTGACTGATGCGCCTTTGTTGTGTACTATTTTTCTATGTGTTTAATGTTAATTTAAATCCCTCGTAACAGTGCCAAAAACTTACCCCATCCTAAAATTATGTAGAAATTTTGAAATGTTATAAAATATATAAAATAGTTTACATACTAGTGGTTCTACGTAAGTGCACGTTTTGCTTCAAGTAATATATAGATTTCCTCAAAAACCCTAGTATTGATCTCATAGAGAAGCGAGGAAAGAAATCTCTTAGGCTAATTCTAGTCTATTAATATCAGTCGTTAGTTTAGAAGGTCAATTTAAGTGTTTTTTTGACAAGTACTTCTAAATCTAAATCTTATGTTTAAAACACCAACAACTACTCATAAATGAAAATATTAATTTTAAAGATAATTCTTTCTGAATGAATTGATTTAGAGAATTTTGAGATGTTAAAAATTATTGTTTTATGTAGTGAATTAGATAATATAAAGGAATGAGATACATTAAATATTGTATGTGCCAAATAAGAACAATCCTATTCTTTACCCTCCAAGAGTGCATAAAGAATATTGAATAATCCAGAGTTTGGTCCTTACATCCATGATTATGTTGAGAGGATACTGGCTGCCACTTCAGAGCTCCCACTTCTCTCTCGCCTGATGGCTAACAATCTTGCTTTAGTTTCCAAGCAACTAAACCAAATTGGGAATTTTAGTCTGTCACCCTAAAATCTTCAATTCTATGTCCATCAAAGTATATTTTCCTATTTTATTTGCACCCAACCCCATGGAATACATTCTCAACCATGAAATTGAAGAGGATTCTTAATTTTTTTTGTAGAAATCATAGCTTTTTTTGGATGTTAGGTTTCTCAACAGATTTTAATATTACAATAGGCCTAAATTGCAATGTAAATGAAGTTCAAGTAAAAACATCACATTTATAATTAAATATCATACTAGCATGCATCCCAAAAAACTACACATGAATCCTACTAATTGCAAAAGAGATGTAAAATGAAAACAACGACATAACACTATTTCCAAACAAGAAGAAATAGTAAGAAAAACTACTCACAAAGCAATAAGAAAACACAATGAAAAAGTTCATTACATCAAAGCAAATCCACTAGATAAGTTTTTGCAAAATTATAAGATAATAAAGAGCACAATACTTAGTTTTTTCCCCTTGAAAGAAAGATGAAAATCTCTCACATAATATCTCCCGCAAATCTATACAATGCTAGTACAATTCCTTACAAATTCTCCAAAAATCCCCTCTCAAATCTCTCCAAAAAAAGTAGAAATCTACATTTCTACTAATATTCTAAGATCTCTAAGCATTCCTCTCAATTTTCCCAACAAACATACACCTACCATAATCCATGAGAGGCTGCAGCTCTCTATTTTAAAGAGACACAAAATTCCTCCTTTTTCCCAAAAGCGACATCTTTTCATTCTATGAGACATATTTCTTCATTCAAGAGCCTTTCCCAAGTGTCTAGATTCATTGAACCACTTCTTGGGGCAACTCCCTCTAGAACATCTTAAAATAGTCAAAAACTACCAAAAATATGTCAAAACCCATTGTGGGTGCCTCTAACACTGTTTTCTGGTGCTTTTGGTACCAATTCTTTGGACTTTGGCGCTTCTTGCGCCATTCTAGTACCTCTGGCACCTGTTTTCTAGATTCTGGCCCCTTTGGCACCAGTTCTAGTACCTCTGGCTCCACCCTGCAGTAGCTCGACCGTTTAGCTCCGTTTTAGCTCCATTTCTCTCCATTTTAGTTGTGTTTCGCTCCTAATAGATATGCCTACATGATTAGCATGAAAACAACATTTCTTTAAAGTATAATTTTATTCAAAAATATGTGATAATTGTAAAGGAGATTAACTACAAAAAGACACATCGAAATGTGTTAAGTCAAAAAATTATTTTTGCTCGTTTTGGCCCCAAATTGCACCATTTTTTACAATTTTTTGCTTACTTTTCTCCAAAAGTCCATTTATTGTACCAAAAAAAAAATTATACAAAATAGTTTTCTTTAAATTGTAATATCATTAAAAAGGTGCATAAAATGCGCATGAAATGTACTAAAAAAATAGTTAATTTTTAGGTGCATCAATTCCCCCAAACTTAAACGTTACTTGTCCTCAAATAACACTAAAACTTTAAAAATTTATTGATTTATGTTAGTGGGTTTTTTTAAGATGTACTAAAATTTTGTTGTAGAAATATTATAGTCCAACTTAAAAGAATTTTCATTAATTTAGATGATATCTAAGGTATTAGAATATTTAGTATTAAACAATAGGAATCCTGATTTTCTCTTTAATTTAGAAATAATTTAAATTTTTACAAACTTTGAATTCTTAGAAAAATATTAATTTCAGCACTTATGACATGTAGAAAAAATAATTTTAATAATACTTTCCAAAATTAAGCTTAGGATTAATCCTAAGTTTGCTTCCTCACAAAGATTCAAGTGAAATCTATTTTTAATTAGGTCATAATCCTCAAGCTTCTCCTCCCTTTTTCATACATTTCTTTTTCTTTCCTCTTTTTTTTTCTTTTTTTTTTCTTTTTCTTTTTCTTTTATTTTTTATTTTTCTTTTTCTTTTCTTTTTTTAGGAGAGGATTACTATATCTGGATATGCCTTTAATGATTTTGAATTTCACCATACATTTTCTAAAGTTAAAAATTTATTTTCTTTCCTTAACTTTAAATTTAATATTAGAAAAAGAATTTTTGATGGAGTCTAAATTATTTAAAAATGTTATTCTAAAAATCTATAATTTTTCAAAAATTCAATTTTTCCTACTATAAATAGTAAAATCAATTTCCTACTATTCTGTACTAAACATCATAAAATTAGTTTCATCCTTTTCACCAAAGTCCTTACTAAGTTTTCTTATTGCTTTTCTATACTTAAAATTTTAATAATCTTAAAATAACTTCACAAAACAAAAATCAAAATAAAATTTATTTATACTTTCTTTGAGGACATATAAAGTTTAACTTTGAAATTTATTTTTCTTTCTCTCCCAAATTTAAAATTTTAAATGTTTTGTAATGAATTCCATAAAATGTACCAGAAAGAAAAAGTAAAAGCTAAATCTACCAACTACTACAACTTCCTATCAATTTCATATAAATGCATAATTAGGATAGAATGACTGTAAAAAAAGTAAATCTTGCCTAAGACATGCTTGCAATAATATTAAACTAAAAGGAAGTATACTCACTTTAAAATTTTATTTTTCTTCCTACCCCAAGACATGATCTTTAACATGTATAACAATTAGTACAAAATATATAAGTATGAAGAAAAATGGTTTAGAAATTCTATCTGCCACACATGCCTATCAGAACATCTACAATTATTAATCTGGATAGAAAATATGTTGTAGAAAGTAAATCTAAACTAAACATGCAATAATGAAATGGACTAAGGGTCGGGTTGGCGCAGCTGCAGCTAGCAATAACTACGGTGCCCTAAGATGCTACTGTGGGGAAGCAGACTGGTTGTTTGTTACAGCTATTTGAAAACAGTTGTGGGGCAGCTGTTTCTAGAAAAAAGGACCATTTTGCCCCCATTTACTTAAACTGTTTTGAACAGGATAATGACAACCTTATATATGATACATCAGAAGCAGATATTCACTTTCAAACTTAACATGTAAAAAATAGACTTCTACAAATTTTTAGTCAATCTTAGAAGCCATAAATTTGATACGTTTAAGGAAAAAGTTCAAATAAAAATAGTACAGAATTACAGATATTCATTTGATATCACAGTGAGTATCAAGAGAGCAAAAAGAAGTCTAAAACAATTACAATATTGGCTATGTACCAAATTTCATAGCCATAGTTGGAAGGGAAAATCGCACTAATAGTAGTTATGATAACAATAGTGCAAACCATACCAAGAGAATGGAGTTTCTTCACTTATGATGGGGAGAACTCAACATACAATAAAAAATGTATGAACCATTTAAACTATTCAAAATAATGGAACGTCCTACACAATAAATTTATAATTGATTGCAAAATACATAATACTAAATGTCCTACACAAAAAACTATTTTTGTTTTTTTTTTTGTGTATGTTGTGAAGCTCCAGTTGAGAAGCACATCATTATGTGGAAATTATCAAATAGGAATCAGAAATATAATGTGAAATATAGGTTGAGGTATTTCATTCAGATATGCCTCTTTCTTGCTATAAGCGTATGGTTGGTAGGATTTTCACTGTCAAAGTAAATACCTTTGAAGACATCTAAAATTCCTTTGGAATCTCATATAACATAAATTTTGTCCAGTTTCATTTTTTTAGTGTTGATAAGCTAGCAAATATATCACCAATGTTATTTTTAGCTCTCCAATTAATTAAATTTTAGTTCTTCTTTCCATGAGGAAGGGGCAAAGAAAGCAAGGAAGAGTAATAACATCATCTATGAGCCAATGCCATACAGATTTGCATGTTTATTTTCTTGGAACATCAAGAAATTAAACGAATAGATAAGTATAATAACTTTAAACTTTTTATTTTATTTTATTTCTAAAAACTCTATTGATAATGCCTATAAGAACGGGATGTGCTCACATTAGTTATGATATTCTTGACCTTTGTAATCCCTTATTGGTTTGGTTCAAGTAATTGGATTACAATTGCAGCTCGTTCTCCTTGTAAAGAGATTCCTATTGTTGTAACCCAACTATATTATTTCTATAATAGGGTGTCATGTATTAAATAATGAATATTTTGGGAATAACAAAGTGGTTGCGACACAACAGGGAAAAAATTAATTGCTTAGCAATATTCCTTCTGAAAACAAAAACTGCCAGAATTAGCGACATGAATCGATTCAGGATAACAGCTAAAAAGCCATAGAAACACTCCCAGGGAGGGTCAAACCCTGACTATAGACCAAACAATAGGTTTTCTAAGGAAAGCCCACTCTCGTACAAAAGAAAATGAAAACCCAAAAGTTCTCTCTGATCTACAAAGAGTCTGTTCCATCTTGAAAAAAATAGAAAAAAAATCTTACCAGAAGAAAGAAGCCCTACATTTGAGAAACTCATGAGAAGAGAGAAGAAAGTGGCTTGGTTGCGTGATATGCACTGGAGAAGAGCAGGATGCTGTCAGAGAAGAGGAGGAGAGGGGTGCAGATCGCAGTTCATCTTCTTTCACTAGAAGAAATAAGAATCGGGGGTAGGGTAATCGGGTAAAAAGCCAAGGGAGGATGCTGGGCCATAGGTTGTTCACCGTGTTCCGCGTTTGGGGTATATCACGGCTCGTTGCATGCTTACAGCCACCCCAAACACCAATTCTTAGTGGCATGACACCATGTCGTAGCCTTGCAGCAGCGACAAAAGAAGCCTAAATAAATGTTTAGCTAGCATAACATGTATCAACATAAGAATATCAAAAATGTTCTTCAAGTCTGATATAAAGTTGTAACATAGAAACAATCATAAAATGCAAACACAACACACATGGTAAATGAGGTTAATTCCTCCTTTAACTCATTGTATCTCACTACCTTTCTTTAAATTTCTAACGAAATCATTACATTGATATATTGGGCACTTTAAAATGTTTTTATAAAGTCTAATCCCCTAGATACAATTATCCCTAATATATTGGCTCTCGAGCACCAACCCCAGGCATCACCATATCCTTTTAATTAAGCACCTCTAATAGTTAAAAGGATAGTGTAAGATAATTCACATGTTAGTCATCAAAAGGTTCAACACTCCTATCAAATGAAAAAAATGTCGGAGAAAGGAAGCAACATGATTGAGATGGAACTATCACCGTTAAAATTCATGATGTCTGTTGTAAAACTTAAGTCCAGGTGAGACCTGAGTCGTAGTTGACTGATCAATCCAATTACTATAAGAGAATATATAAGTCTAGCCATAATAAGAAGTTAAGGAATCACCTCCTTCATAAGACACAGATCAAATCAAAACACTAACAATCTAAACATCCACTGTTCATCAATTAAATTGATCAATCCAGACTAAAGCAAACACAATACAAGACTAATAATCATAAGTCTCAAGCACATTAAATCAAACCACAGTGATAACTATGGGTTGCCTCCCACAAAGCGCTTAGTTTAACGTCACCAGCCTAACAAATGATTCCACTGTTGACCTCACTTTTGGAGGACACATTTACCGATGACATCCATAATTCATATTGAGAAGGAATCTACTATAGTTATCCACTTGAATATATCCCTAAATTCTTTAACCCGAACATATAAAGTTAAACCTCAATATACCCTTTTGAACCCAAATTTTGGAGACATCCTAGATGGATCAAACAAACCCTAAATTGGGGACACATTGACCACACTAGTCAACCCTTGACCAATTTGATCAAACTTGGTCATAATGGTCAATTTGTGACTTAATGACCTTCACAAATACCAAATTGATCAAACCTTGGTTAAAACAATCAATTTTGAGCCCAATGGTCACACATTAATCACTTGGTCAACTTAAACCACAAAATTGGTCAAACTTGATCAATTGGTCAACTCAAGACCATATGATCATCATAAAGCCAACCATAGATCCTATGGTTAACCCAATTTTCAAAGGCATCACCTTAGGAGCAATTTGACCATCATGGTCAACCGTGGTCAATTTTGGTCAAAATGACCAAACCAAGCCATACTACCAAACCCAATCGATCTCATGACAAACCTAGCCATGACAAGGTTAGGTAAGTCACATTGATCAACCTGGACATAAATTGGTCAACTCTGTTCAACTATGGTCAATTCTGGTCAATCTTGGTCAACTTTGGTCAGAATATTCAATTTTGAACCAAATTGATAAGATTGGTCAAATTTTCAACACCCAAAATCATTTTGACCAATTTATGGGTTAATGTTATAACTTTCTACATTTTTAAGTAATTACATAATTAATTCGAAGTGGAATTATAAACAAATAACCCTAAATTAAATATAAACTCATGGCATCACATATGACATTTATAATCCATAAATAAATTTTAAAATTAAATTTAACACATGTAGGGTTATCTATGTGTCATCCATGATCAATAAGGCTTATTATAACCCATGAAACATCATCCTTGATAAAAGACAAAAATCATTTTGGAATAATCGTGAAGGGAGGAACTTATGTGTCATTTGTTCATAGATTATGGAATGAAGATGTGATGAGCTCATCATCCACCACCATCTTCTTCCAATCAGAAAAAAGATTCACTTAAAGCCTTATCCAGCACCTAAGTAAGGGTTGTCATGACCAAGCCATGGGAGTAAGTATAAGGAATCCTTTATGTCATTAGTCTATAAATATTTTGGTGACATGATAACTTAGGTGAATGAAGATTAAGTAGCCCATTTCAAAGTCACCATTCACCTCATCTCTTATCCAATGAAAATAAGCCAAGATTTAACCAAATCTAATACATTAAATGGATACCCCATTATAAGAGCCTTGGAAAAACTCAACTATGGATATCCACATCCCACAATCTTATGTCTTAACCATCTTGGCATGATTATAACCTTCCCAAAGTGAACCCAAGGCTAAAAATGAATCTTCTAAGCTTATATATAAGCTGACCCAAGAAGACCTAAGAGGAGGAGATTTATCCAAAATCCTTAATTTAAAAAACCCTCAATAGTAAACTTCTTATACATTCTATAGGCAATTAATTCCCCATAGAATCAAGCCCTAAAGCTTAATGACCTCTTCCAATTTCACAGCACAAAAGCAGGACCAATTTTTGGGTCTATACCAAACCGTCCCAAACTCCAAATTAATCATCCCTACACCATCAGTGATCTCAAAGAAGAAGATCACAATCAAATTTGCCCTTCCCAATGAGCTTTAACCTGCTCTTTAATAAAGTCGTGAGCCCATTTCAATGAAGTCATACCTCAACCTCATTTCATTTCAAATTGAGCATAACAGGAGCTTCACAAGGACTTAGTGATCATTCCAGAAAAACTTGATTGAAGCTTCAATTTGTCAAGCTAAGGTATGGCCATTTTGACCTAAATCATGCTCACGTTTGGTCCTTTGTGAAACAAACCAATTCACAACCCATACATCACCATATGGATGGGTTCACCTTGTCACGATGAAGCTCTAGGAACAAATTTCACTCAATTTCAGGAAGAATTGAGTGATATATTGTTCCTAGATCATGGACGGTTCTTAGTTTATCTTCCCCTGAGGATGATGAATGGATGCTATTAACTTCCGTGTATCGAAAAAGAACAGCTTCGATTAAGTCGGACAACAGATCCATCTGTACAAAGTAGACTTAACTGCGGACCACGTAGGTTGTCGCGTGTAAAGCTCTACCAATCACCCATTGCCACATTTACATTTGACGAGTTTGAGGTACAAGACAGCGCCACACGTAGTAACCTTTAAGTAGGAAATTAAATAAATACAAAAAATACACAAAACTTCAAAAATACATATCTTTTCTAGAAAAATCAGAAAAATAAAATAAAAATACCCTTGAACTCAAAACAATGAGGAGAATATTATGAATTAAAAATCAGAATTTAATTAATTATATTTAATTTTTAATTAATTAAATACTCCCTTGAGTAATTTAAGTATTAAAACTCATTTATAATTTTAAAAATTATGAAAATTTTAGGGAATTATCTTTAAGCTCATAGGAGCCTTCCTTGATTTTTCCAAGGCTAAAAAAACTCTTTAAGACTTAGTGTCCTAATTTCTATCAAACTTTGCGATTATCTTTAAAAATAATTATAAAAAGTGAAGAAAATGGAAATTAAAATTAGAAATGGTTAGAAAACTTAGAGTGACATTTTTGAACTCTGAAATGATAAATTTCTGACCATTTTCAAATTTAAAAATGACATTTCATCTCTAGGTTCAAAATTGTAAAATTAAAAATTATATATTTCCTTAGATTGCTTTAAGCGTGGACACTAACCCTTAGTAATTCATAGGGTTGACCAAACAATGATCCTCAGACTTAAAAGACGTAGGGTCTAACCAGCTCTTCAGGGCCATTGAGTCTAACCCCATAAAATCAAAATGACAAAACATTTAAGTCTAGTCAACCTAGACTTAATCAGAATCTAGGGTAAACCAAACAAAGACACTTAGGTTCCATCTAGGTGAACCCAAATATCTTAAATCCAAATTAGGTCTAAACCACATTTAGAACTAATTAAACTCTAGTTAAACCTTAACTGCATTAGGTTTAACTCAACAAATCATAATTAGGTCTAAATCACATTTAGACCTAGTTAAACCCTAGTTAAACCTTCACTAGATTTTTACTTAAAAAATCCTAATTAGGTCTAAACCACATTTAGACCTAATTAAACCCTAGTTAAAACTTAACTATATTAGGTTTAACTCAACAAATCCTAATTAGGTCTAAACCGCATTTAGACCTAATTAAACCCTAATTAAACCTCAACTGCATTAGGGTTACCCAACAAATCCTTATTAGGTCTAAGCCACATTTAGACCTTATTAAACCCTAATTAAACCTTAAATACATTAGGTTTAACTGAACAAATCCTAATTTGATCTAAACCACATTTAGACCTAATTAAACCGTAGTTAAACCTTAACTACATTAGGTTTAACTCAACAAATCCTAATTAGGTCTAAACCAAATTTAGACCTAACTAAACACTAGTTAAACAATAACTACATTTGGTTTAACTCAACAAATCCTAATTAGTTCTAAAACCCATTTAGATCTAATTAAACCCTAGTTAAACCTTAATTAAATTATGTATAACTTAATAAACCTAATCAGGTCTAAACCTCCACTAGACCTGATTAATTCCTGTTAAGCCTTAATTTTACTAGGTTTAACACCATAAACCCTAATTAGGTCTACCCCTAATTAGACCTAATTAACCTAATTAAACCTTACTTGCATTAGGTTTAATTAACCTTAAACCTTAATTATTCTTAACCCTAATTAAGTCTAATTATTCAATTAAACTTTACATAAATAGGTTTAATTAACCCTAAACCCTAACTAAGTGCAATTAATCAATTAAACATTATCTAAAATAGTTTTAATTAATCTTAAACCCTAATTAGACTTAGCCCTAATTAAGTATAATTAATCGATCAAACCTTACATAAATTAGGTTTAATTAACCCTAAACTATAATTAGACTTGCCTTAATTAATTCTAATTAATCAATTAAACCTTACCTAAGTTAGGTTTAATTAACCCTAAACTCTAATTACACTTAACCCTAATTAAGTCTAATTAATCAATTAAACCTTACCTAAATTAGGTTTTATTAACCTTAAACCCTAATTAGTCTTAACCCTAAAATCTAATTAATCAATTAAACCTTAGAGTTAACCCTAATAAAGTCTAAATAATTAATTAAAACTTACAAAGATTAGGTTTAATTAACCATAAACCCTAATTGGACTTAAGCCTAATTAAATCTAATTAATCAAGCTCAACCTAAATTTGGTTTAATTAACCTTAAACCTTAATTAAACCTTAGGTTCAACATAAACTAAACCTAAATAAAACCTTTAACCTAGGTTCAACCCAAATTGAACCTAATTGAACTTATATTCTAAGGTTCAACCCAATTTGAACCTAAATCAACTTCAAACTTAGGTTCAACCCAACTTGAGCTCAAGTTAACCAAACCTTAGGTTCAACCTATATCAACTCAACCTCTTAGGTTCAACTCAAGTTAACCTAAGTTTTAGGTTCAACCTAACCTGAATCCAAGTTAACCAAACCTTAGGTTCAACATATGCTGAACCTAAACCAAACCTTTAACTTAGGTTCAACTCAAATTGAACCTAACTCAACTTCAAACTTAGGTTCAACCTAACTTGGACCCAAGTCAATTAAAACAAATAGGTTCAACCCAACTCAAATCTAACCAAAATTAAACACCTTTTGGTTCAAACCAACTTAAACCTAACTCAAATCAAACCTTCAGGTTCAAACCAACTTAAACCTAACTCAACTCAAACCCCTTAGGTTTAACTTAACTTGAACTGCACTCAACTCAAACACTTATGTTTAATTCAACTTGAACTTAAGTCAACTCAAACCTGATCCAACTTAAACCCTTAGGTTTAAATCAACTTGAACTTACGTCAACCCAACTTGAATCGAACTCAACCTGTATGTCTTAACTATATTAGACTTAAGTCAATTCAAACTCTTAAGTTCAACCCAATTTAGACTTAAATTAATAAAAAACTCTTAGGTTCAACTTAAGTTAATATAAATTTTAGGTTCAACCCACCTAAGTTAACTTAGATTTTATGTTCAACCTAGATTGAACATAAATCGACCCAATTCTAAGTCCATATTGAACTTAAAACTATTTCAAATAAACATAAATCGACCCAATTCTAAGCCCATATTGGACTTAAAACTATTTCAAATAATAAGTTCAATATTGAACTAAAATAAACTTTAGAACCTAAAACACCTTAAGTCCTACCTAAATTGGACTTAAACCATTTAATCCTTAGGTTCTACCAACATTGGACCTAAATCACATTAAGTTCTAATTACATTGGACTTGAACCATTTTAACCCTTAGGTTTAACTTACATTGACCTAAATCACCTTAAATCCTACCAACATTGGACTTAAACCACTTTAAATCTTTAGGTTCTACTCATATTGAACCTAAATCATTTTCATAACTTAAGATCTATCAAAATGATGTTAATCTTCAAATTTCACCAACATTGAACCTAAATCTTACAATTAAACTACTTCAGGTATAATCAACATCGGGCCTAAAACAAATAATATCATAAAAATCTAACTTACCAAAATAAATTGATATAAAATTCAACCTAAAAGACATTAAGACTTAAACTTTAACCTAAAAATCTAGCCCATGGTTGTTAACAAAATATTTTCTAACCACTTGTGGTTAATCAAACCGCAAACATAATCACCTGGGAAGACAAAACATGGGATCGTGATTGGGTCATCGTAAAGAAAAATAAAAGATAAAAATTAATCGACTAATAAATCGTAAATAACCTAAAATTTTACAACCTCTAAAATATTAATAATACATTACAAATTAATTTGAACCTTAATGAAAAATTATCACCAAACACAACCTAAACATTTGTGTTTAGATTTACGAAGATTTCTTGGATGACACAATCTATGGTTGCTGACAAAAATCTTCTGGTCCTGGTTTAAACACCTTTGAGACAAAGTAAATCTTAATATGTTTATGGCCCCGGGAAGACTGAGCCATAAACATTTTGCCTGGGTCATTTAAAAATTATTCAACCAATTAAATAACCAACTAATATTGAAGACGTGATTTTAAGCTATTCGTGTTCTTCTTTGCAGGTTTATTGAAGACATGAAAAAAAAATTCACTTTAGATTTCCTTTGCATGTTATAGGTATGCTAACTCTATTTTGTTGGATGACATTCAGAAGTAGAATTTCAAGACAATAAAACAAAAATAAAAAATTAAATAACAAAATGACATGATAAAACAAAAACGACATGACATAACTAAGAAAAAAAAACAAACAAAAAAAATGAAAAGACATAAAAAATAAAATGATATGATGCAAAACCAAAACTTTTAGGACAGTCACAAAAACAAAACTTTTAGGATTGTCACAAAATAAAAACTTGTAGGATAGCCATGAACAAAAACAAACAAAATGACATGACAAAACAAAATAAAAACAAAACAACATGACATGACATGAATGAAACAAAACCTATAGGGTAGAATTGATTTCTTAGAAATCTATTACCATAGGTATAAAACATTTGTGATTTCTTTCCTTGAACTTGAAATTTCTTAGAAGAACGAGTATTGATGAGAATCAAGAGTGTTCTTAGACAGTTATTAACTATCTAAGATATAATTAACTATAGGAGTTTGCTTCTGTAGGAGAATTAAGAACTCAGAATAGGTGATACACCTAAAATCTCAAGTTATCTGATTTTCATGTGGTTTTCCTTATATGAGAAATCATTTCTCTATAACTAATCACCATAATCAAAATTTCTTTGACATATATTTTTATCTTGTTTTTCAATTTTTATCCTCTCTCTTTTCTTCTCCTAGTTTCTTAAAATCTTGAAATCCTTGACATGATTCAAGAGAACAATTTAACTGGAGACTAGGGAAATAAAGATAGATAAACAAAGTGGCGACTCCTTTCAATCAAAAGACACACACATACCGACACAACAAGAATTAACGGCATCAAACTCATTCCATCACCTCTGGGTACCATCATCCACCTGGATCAAAATTTCATTTAAGTAATCCTTTACCATCACCCAATCTTTTTCGGATTGAGGGATTCCTACAAAGTCCTCATATTAAAAATTTTCTTTTAGCTCTTCCTTTTCAGATTGATTCAGATCATTGTTCCTCATATTTATTTCTAGATTCAATATTCTTCTAATGATTTTCTCAATATTCATTCTAAAATCATCCTTTAACTTTATAAGAAATGGATCTTTACATGAAAATTCAAGAACTCCCATATTTTGGATCATATTATCTCTAAATAATTCAGATTTTGGATCAAATTCTTTTAGGGTACTCTTCTATTCAGGTTTGTCTTTCAATTCTCCCCTTTGGTACTGAGTAAATGGTGGAGATGGTCTTTCTATATTCATCTTAGCTAAGGAAATAGATTTTTATATTTTTTTAGGAATTTTTCTCATTGGTCTTTCAATCTTCTTATCCTCATCTCTCAACTCAAAGTTCTTTTGAAACATATCCTCAAATTTCCTTCAAAATATTAGTATGATAATTTTAATTTGCACATCATTCATCTCCTTAGGTTTTATCTCTGGGTCACTAGGTAAAATCTCTTGGGGTAACTGTTAATTGAATTAATAATCTACCCCGGTTTGTTTTCTATATTCCTTATTGTGGCCCCTTGACCTTACAAATCATTTTTTTGACTTTTCAATAGATAGACCAATTGAATCACATCCTCTTCTAACAGTGACTCCTTCCCCTCATTATGGTGGTTGAAGTTAAAATTATGAGGAAAAGAGAGTTCATCGTTAAAATCACTTTGACTATTCCAATTTCATGTATGACTAAATTTGTTATCTTCCCAAAATTGGTTTTCTCCTCCAAAATTATTATTTCAGTTAAAGTTTGAATAATTTTCCCAACTTGGGTGTAATAATCTGAATTAGGATTATTTATCTGATGACTAGTTTCAAAATAGTTAGGCTCAATAAATTGTCTAATTAAATTTTCCTTAATAACTGAGGGTCCTTGAGGATAACTTTCTATGTATTGATCTAACTTCCTCTCAATATCTGCAACCTGAGAAGTTAAAAAGTAAGCATATCTACCACTGTCTTGGGGTTTACTCTTTCAAAGATACTAGAATTATAATTTAAATTTGAATATTCATTATATCATTGATAAATCATTTCTACTATAAATTCATGGAGTCTTTTCTGATTCGTCATTTACCCAAAAGTTCTCTCTAAATTGTTGATCAAGTTTTTATTATCTATGTCTTTCAGGAAAAGAAGGTGGTGGTCTATATATATTGATCTTAGTTAGATAGATAGGTGTTTCCACTTCCTTAAGAATAGTTTCTTCCGATTTTTCAATTTCTTTGTCTTTTCTCTAAACTTTAATCTATTTTTTAACTCCAACATTTAATTTCTTTCCACTCCTTAGTTGGGCAGCTATAATTTGTTCTTGTCTTCTTTTTTTCTTTAGGAATGATCTCAATATTACTAGGAAGTGTTCTCTGAGGCCTATTGTTAAGTGCATTAGCAATTTTTCCTAGTATATTCTCCATGTTTCAAATAACAACACTTTAACTTTGTAATTGATTTCCCATTTGTACACCATTTCTTTTATAGACAAATTCTTCTCCTTAGTTTGTTGGTTACTGATCCCAAAAATTATAGTTGTGTAAAATTAATGAAGATGACTCCACTTTGCAGCGATGCCAAAAACTTGGTTCGTTATTTATTAATAAGAAATTGAAGCAATTTATGTTGGGATTCCACGCAAGCATACTTATCGTTATCAAGTAATAAAGAACTTTCTGTTTAAGCCCCAAATATCGATCATATGGGGAAGGTTTACTTTCGAGATGGTAATTTAAATTTAGAATTTCACAATAATAATGAAATTCTACTATAATAATTTCAAATTTTTAAGGTGCTATCAGAATGAAATTATCAACTACTAGTAAGACTGTAAAGTAAAGTTAAACTATAACTACCAAACTATGTTTCTGTGAGGAAGTTATGAAATATGAGAAAGCATCTTTCCCACTACAATGAGTTTTTAATTAAATGAGAGAGATAAATGGTTTAAGTTTGTATTGCACCAAATAGGAGGAATTATAATTCTCTACCCTTAGTCAAGTGTTATAAAGAATCGTTGGCTAATCTTAGGTTTAGTCTCAAAATCCATGGTTAGGCTGAGAGGATACTGGCTCTCACTCTAGTGATCCCACTTCCCTTCCTCTGAAGGCTAACTCTCGCTTTAGTTCTTAAACACTAATAAAAAATTGGGGATTTTAGTCTGTCACCCTAAAATCTCCATTTTTTATATATTTCCCTATTTATTTGCACCCATTTCCATGAACAAAACACTCCTTCATAGAATTGAATGTGGTTCTCACTTTATTTTAGAACTCATACTCCATTTTCTGGATCATATGTTTTAGAACAGATTTTAACATTTCAATTGGTTAGATCGAAAAGTAAATTAAGAACAAAGTGGAAAAATCATCATAATTTATTTTATATTTTAAAATTGGCACATCCAAATTATCTCTTCATTTCACCAAATCTCAGAGTAGGAAGAAAGAAAAAGAAACTACTCAGACCTCTTGAGAAAGTCACAACAAAATATGAATTTCATAAATAAAAAAAAAGGTTTATGCAACAATAATAAAAAAAACACCACTTATCTATATCTCTTTCTTAAAGAAAATCCCTTATAGCCTCTCTTGAACTCTTTCTCTCTTTACAAAACTCTTGATTTTCTCTGTAAAGATATATGGAAGAAGAAATGTCTCAATTCTCTCTCTCTCTCTCTCTCTCTCTTAATAACTCTTATGAAAAAATTACACTTAGACTCACCACACTAAACAATAGAACACTCAAGTAAACTCAATTACACTCTAGCCCCTCTAAATATTACTTTTTCTGAGCAATTTTTGCTCTAAATAGAGCATAATGTTGGTTTTCTAAGAAATGCCTCCAATAATTCTTCAAAAAGTGTCCAAATTAATCAAATCTTCTAGAATTTTGCCCAGCATCGACCTTGGCACCGTCGTCAACCGTGGCCCAAATTTAATTCTGTGCTCTCTGCTAAATGGCACCTTTGGCGCCCGATCTGGCACCGTTGGCACCCACCATATTCTAGACTCCTATTTTATGCTGGCACTATCGACGTCCTTGCTGGCACCGTCGGCGTTGAGTATTTTTTTCCAAAACGCCATTTTGACTCCAAATTCCATCCTTTTTGCTTCCTTTTTGCTTCAAAAGCTAAAAATTATCAACCTGCAACAAAACGTAAAAAATACTTTCCTTTAAAGCACAATATCACCAAAAATGAGTATAAAATATAAGTCTAAAAATGTATATATTTTTGGTGCATCAAAATCTCCTAAACTTAAATGTTACTTGTTTTCAAGTAACTCCTTTTCTACATAAAAATATGACTTATGACAAAGAGTTTTAACTTCTAGATTTCCTTTTTTTGGTCTACTAAATATAATAACATAACTTAAGAAAAAATTAAAATAACGCCAATTAACACTAAAGGTATAAGAATATCTAATAGTCAAGTCTAAGATTTCTGATTCTCTACTCTTTGCAAGGAAAATTGCAAATTGTCATATTAAAGCCACTTAGAATATCTATATGAAAAAGAACTTCATGAAAACTTTATTAGTAAATATGTTAAACTTAAATACAAGTTTAGAGAATGTAGTCAATCCTTCTTCCTTAAGTTGATTTAAGTGAAACCAATTTTTGATTAGGCATCTCCTCAAGCTTCTCCTCACATCATTTTCTTTTCTTTCAGGATCTTTTTCAATCCTTTTTTTCTCTCTTTTTTTTTTATATGTGAGGATTACTATATCTGGATAACTTTTAATGATTTTTACCTTCACTATCCCTTTCTTATAGTTAAAAACGTTTCACATTCCTTCACTTTATAAATTCATATTAGCTTTGAAAATTTTTTGTAAAGTATTATTCTTTGCTTCTTACATGAAACTTTAAGAGTCTTAATACTTCAAAAATATGAATTCCTTTACTTACGATGGAAAGACATTGTCTTATTCTATCATACCCAATAGTGGGATCAACTCCTGCTTGTTCACATAATGTGAAGACTAGGGCAGGGTGTGATAATCCACCAGTCGTCACACCCAAAGCAATAAAATGAGTGTTTCTATAAGTAATAAAGCCTACATCTATCATGTTTATCTGTTGAATAATAAAGTTTTAGATGGTTCCATCCCTAGTAACTTCACTATGATGGTACATAGGTATCATTCTAGCCAATATAAAGTAATGTCATGCCTTGGAGACTAAATTTAACATAGAAGCAGGGATGTTTACCTTAACGTTATTCTTCACCTTCCAAGCTCCTTTCTAATTAGTAAGAAATGAAATAACTTCCTCCAGAGGCTCATTTGTAGCAGAGAATGCTTTGTACTGATAGCTATATACATCCTGCAACTGATAAAATTCATTAATTCTCTTAGGGTTGAATTCAACCATTTTACCACGAATATAAAAGTGTTCATCAGAAGTCTCCCTAAAGTTGGCATAGAACTCTATGACTACACCAATAATAGCCTTGACAGTAAAGTACCAAAAATTCTCCTACTACTGAGCAACAATCAATCTCTTGACTTCCCTACCCAGATTTTTGAACTCGTTCCTAAATTACTTTTTTTGTTGTAAGCAGACTATTAAAACAAATGCTAGCTTTGTAGTTGGCAAATTTTTTATCATCAAAATCCACTTTCCTCTTTCCTTTACTCATCCTTGGTGCCATAGCAATTATTCTAGAAAAATGATAAAATCCAAATATATTCAAAAAATAATGAAAATCACAAAGCGGAATGATGTAAACTTAAATCTACTTAGAGTTCTTCACCAAAGGATTTTCTCAAAATCTTCCCACAAATTTCAAAATTTTGGATCTAGGCAATGTAGAAGAAATCCTTGGTGAAAATTAAAATTTTGAGTTCAAAGTGTAGCTCTTATGAAGAGAAGATGAAATCTAAACTTATTTTGTGTTCTAATCGCCTAAAATCAAAGCACTAGCAAGCCTTAAAGGTGTAAATTGAAGGTTAAAGGTGACTGAAGGGGTAAAAATAGTGTTTTTACTATGCAAATCACAAAATTTTAAGGGATTAGGGAACTTAAAGGTCTCGGGCGCTGTCGGTGCCAGAGCCAAAAATTTTGAAGTTTTCACCTTTTTGCAATTTTAGTTAGTTCCAACTCACTCCAACTTCAATTTAGACTTTTTAAACAATAATATTCATCCTTAAATAGTGCACAAACAAATGTTTTACAAATAACACAAAAACTAACTTTTATATATGAAATTCCAAACTTTTACAAACATAGATTTTCAATCACACTCACACATACATAAAGCTAATCACACTCTAATTCAGCGTCAAAATCAAGCCACAACACTAGAATGCTGAAAACTAAACTAAACATACAATTAAAGTTCTATGAGTTTAAAGAAAGGCAATATCAACACAATAACAAAAAGTTTTAAAGTAAATCCAACATAGTTACAGTAAAAAAAAATTAATTTTAAATAGTAGAGAGTCCAACTTCTTAAATTACTCCTCTTCATCTTCAGTGCTTTCTCCTCCTCTAATATCTCCCATAGACTGGTAATGGACGTACAAGTTGTAGAAGTACGAGAATTAATTAGTCAAGTTTTCATCTATCCATTCATTCTAATTGAGCATATGCACTAAAAATACTTCAATTATTCCCATATGATCGAAGTTTTCCTTCATCCTCCAATCTAAGTGATAAAAAAGGCAATTAAGATTTCCTATTGCATTCTTGATACTCTCAAGTTCTCTTTCTATTTTCTTCATTTTTTTCTTCAAAACTATTGAACTTCCAACTGTATAGGGCATTAAGGGTGTTGAAGCATGTGATGAATGATCCAAGATAATATCCAACGCTTCATTTCCATTCCCAATATAGTTTTCATAAATAGTATCCATGGGCTCGTAGGGTAATAATACTTTTTCCCAACTTTCATATGACATTTGAGATTGAGTGTAAAGTAAAAAGATTGTAGAAGGATGCCCCATTCCATATACAGGCCCATTAATAATAATACCCATAATAGATTTAAAAATAATTGATCCCACATCAATGGACTTTCCCATTTGAATGCAATAGTTTAAAATCGCACTTTCTTTTATAACTCTACTAATTTTCATTGTAGGGAGTAGTTTTGTAGAGATGAAGAAATGTCATTATTTAGATATCAGATTAAGCAATGAAGCAGAGAAACTAACGTACCCCTCATCTTTGATTTCCCAATTATGATTTTCATCCGTAAGAAATTAGTATACATTTTACATCATATCCTTCATTAGTATAAAGTTTGTATAATGACAGATTGTCACACTTTCTAACATAAACATATGGTTAATTCAAGACAAGTAAATGGTTCACCCTTAACTCAAACAAAGACAACTCCTTGGTAAATTCCATATAGGTTAGCGTAAAATTCTTTTACCACTAGAACAACTACTGCATCGGTAGTGTAGCATAGAACTTTCTTGTACTATGATTTTCTCAATCTGAGAAATTGGATTACTCAATCCATGATTGACAAAGACTCTCTCCTCGATAAGTCTCCGCTTAGTGATAACTTTTTTGTATAATCTCTACTTGTTGAAACTGATGAACTTTCTTATTTTGAAATTTCCATAACTTAAAGTGATTTTAAAATTGGAAGCCATGAATTGGAACAACTACTGCAGCGTCTATTTCATTTTTTTTTTCAATTCATTTCCAGATTTTCATCCAATACCAAAATTTATCTTGATTTATGATATATAAGATTGTGTAGGATTCTCAGGTTTTATTATTTTCTAATAGAAAGAACAATTATTAAACAAAATACTAAGATATATATATATATATATATATATATATATATAATGGCGGCTCGATCTCCTTGTGCTCTACTAGGGTTTCTACGACATAGATGACTGTTGCTACGGTGGAGGAGCTGAGTCTGACTTTCTTTAGTCTTTTTATCTACTTCCAGAGTGTTTGGTGTTGGTCATGCTATTATCAGCCTTTACTTAGCTTTCCCTTCTTCCCTGGCATTTGGAGGTATAAATGTTACTGTTCCATTGATTTTTGGTTTTTCTCAGCTGCTTCTGTGGAGGAGCTGGTTTTGGTGCTCTTTGGTCCTTTTATTCACTTATTGGAGTTTTCTTGGAGTTTTAGATCTACTTGTTTTGGTTTTTTGTTTTGGTTTATTCTTTTCCTAAGCGCTTGGAGTTTTAAAAACTACTGTTCCATTGATTTATGGCTCCGTCCTATAACTTTTCTTGGGGGTTATTTGATGGCTGATCCAAATGCTATGGACCTAGCTACTAATATCTAGTGGGCTAAAGCCACTTTTACGGACATTGTGGGCAAGGGATTCAAAACTCTCAAGAATTATCATGATTTGGTTTTTTCCCAATCTTATCACGAAGGAGCTGACCCCCTCTTTAAACCAATATGTAGGAAAAAAGGGAAAATTGCCATCTTTTACTTTGATGAGGGTATTCATGTGCTCACTAAAAATTGCAAGTTCACTCTAACAAGGAAGTTTCAATTGGGTCATCCAAAGATGGAACATATCAGGAAGTTCTTTGATAGTATGAAATTAAATGGAGCATGGAGAGTGGGTTTATTTCATGGTAGGCATATTCTAATCAATTTATCAAGAGAAGAAGACTATGCTCATTTTTTCTCAAAACAGTCCCTACTAATAGATGGGATTTCCATGAAACTTCTTAAGTGGTGACCTGATTTTGACCTCAGTAAAGATTTGCCTATTGTTCTCATATGGTTCAAATTGCCTGGGCTTAAATTGCACGTCTTCAATCATTAAGTGTTGTTTAACATTGGTAAGGAATTGGGTAGACCTTTAAACCTAGATGTGCCCACATTCAATCTGTCCAGACCCTCTGTGGCAAGGATCTTGATAGAGAGGGACATCACACTTCCTGCAGTGGAGGAGATTTGGCTTGGTACTGAACATCATGATTGCTGGAAAATGATTTATGTTGAGATAGGCCCTACTATTGTCCCCACTGCAAGATGTTTGGTCATATAGATAATAGTTGTTTTAGGCTTCACCCAAACCTTAGGAAAAGATAGGAGGCCACAAAGGACCATGAAGACATGGGGATTTCATTGGAGAATGATCCACATGGAGACACAAATGGTGTATAAGAACCTATTAGAATTGCTGAGGCAGTGGTCATGGATTCCTCCCCATAGGCTGAGAAGGAGGTGGTGGATCCCACTATTGGGGCTCTTGAGAATATTGTTGAGGCTGTCAACACTTAAGGTATGGCTACCCGACCTGCTAATGAGTTGTTACAGGAGGAAGGTGAAGAACCTATGTGGGGAGGTTCTCTTGATGACTGTTTGATTAATGAAATGAATGTGGATATAGAGGAGGAATGACAAGTTCAAAATCTAAAAAAAAAAGAAAGTAGAATAGGAGCTAAAAATTTGATGTTTTGTCCTTCCACAATGGGGTAGGGCACTTTTCAACAAGCTCTCATTGGGTTCAGAACTAGAAGGAGGGGGATATCCACTTCCTTTGGATGATGAATTTTCTATGCTGGAATGTTAAGGGATTGGCCCATCCTTGATCCCTTGATAGAATTCTTACTCTTAATAAGATGCATAAATTTTGGATTATTGTTATTCTGACACCCTTGGTTTCTAAACATCATCAGAGAGTTACTAAAAAATTTGTTGGCTTTCAATTTTTCACTAATCTAAATAATAAAATTTGGTTTTTCTGTGCGAATGAAATTCACTATACTGTCATCAGAGAAAATGAGAAGTTTATCCATTTGAGTTTTACTTTAGGGGTGTGTAGTGGCCTGACCACTTTTTTTATAGGATTTTCAACATTGGCAAGAGAAGACTTGTGGAGCCAGTTGTTGGACATAAGCAGTTCTCTAAACTCCTTTTAGCTTGTATGGAGTGATTTTAATTGATTGGCATCTCCTAATGAAAAGAAAGGGGTAGATTGCCTGATTTGAAGTTAATCAGTAGTTTCAATGATAATATTCAGCTTGCAGTTCTATTTGATTTGGGTTTTATTCTACCCAAATATGCTTGGAGAAGAGGAAAGTTATGGGAGAAACTGGATAGAATTCTGGTTAATGATGCTTGGCTTAAGGAGTTCCTTCATACTTCTTTTGAACACCTCTTGATGAGTGGTTATGATCATAGACTTCTTCTGATCACTATCTCCTACCTTAATATGTGGTCTCAACATAGTGATTTTTTTAACCAGGTCTCTTTGGCCTAGAAGGACTGCAATCATTTGAACCATTGGATCAAGCTTTGGATGCTCCATAAGAAGATTGGTAAACAACTTTCAAGGTGAAATTGGAGAGTCTTTGGGGATATTAATGCTAGGGAGTAAGAGGTATAAGGTGCTGTGTTACAGTTGGACCAACTACTTGAATCCAATTCTGGGGTAAGTGCTGTGCCCTCACCAACATCCCAAAAAATTAAATTACTAGCCAAAGTTCTCTCTTTAAGCATCTCTTTCCAAATTCTAGAGTCGGCCACCTTCCATTGAACAACATTCTGATGATGATAAGAGTAATATTTGTGAAAGATAAAAATAGCCCATAAAGAATCATTTGAGCAAAATTTAAACCAAAGTTTGCACATATTAATATTTGAGATTTGATTAAGATATTTAAGCCCTAACCCCCTAGTAGAAATAGGCTTGCAAACTTTATGAAAAGAAGTCCAATGCTTATTAGAATAACCACCCGACCAGAGAAATTGATTGAAAAGTCTCTCTCTCGAGAGTTGAGTGCTCTTCTTGAGATTAAGAATTTTCAAGGCGCATAGAAGAATACTAAAGAAAACACTTTTAAGCAAGGTGAAGTGACCACCATTAAAAAGAAAAATATTTCTCCAATCATCAATTTTATTTTTAATCCTTTCAACCACATCGTCAAATTGTGTTTGCCTCCTACGCCCCCTCAAAAGGTTGACCCTGAGTTACTTGAGAGGAAGAGAGGCAAAATGAAAGCCAGTAAAAGAAATAGCCTAAGAAGCAACAGAGCTCTTAACATTTTTACCAAAGAAAAAATTACATTTTTCTTTGTTAAACCATAACCCAGAAGCTTGTTGAAATTCCTTAAGAACCCGCATTAACACCTTGATGGTAAATTTACTGGCATTTGAGAAGAGAATAACATCATCCGCATAGGTGAGATGACTAATAAGAATCGAGGATTTATGAAGGAAGTGAGTGTATGACTTGTTAAGCTGAAAATTATTGAAAATATGAGATAAGTAATCAAAAGAAATGATGAAAATGGTAGGCGATAAGGGGTTCCCTTGCTTAATACTTCTCAGGGCAGAAAAAAAGCCATAAGAATTGTCATTCACCATCACACTATAATAATTATTTTGAAGCTGCCATTGAATTAAGGAGATGACATTATGCTAGAAACCACGAGCATGCAAAATGTTAATGATAAAATCCCATCTAATAGTGTCAAAGGACTATGTTAAGCTTTAAAATCATAATACTGCCTCGACACTTTTTATCAAGATCTTCAATAAGCTCTTGAGCCAGTAAAATGTTATCAGTGATTTCCCAAACCTTACCAAAAGCATACTGAAGAGGTAAGGTGATCTTAGGTAACATAGGCTGCATTCTAGAGAGCATCAATTTACATAAAACTTTGGAAATGATGGAGGTGAGGGAAATAGAGCAAAATTTACCCCAACTAGACTTATCATTACCCTTAGGAATGAGCACCATCATGGAGGAAGTGAAATACTTCTCGGGATCCTCCCCCGAAAGAAACTTTGAACAGCAAGGGTGACTTCCTTTTTGATAAGATCTCAGTAAGAAACATAAAAAGAAGAGGTAAACCCATCCAGACCCGGAGGTTTGTTAGCATTAATGTCCCTCAAAGCCGATAAAATTTCCTGATAAGTAGGGATCTCACAAAGGGAAAAGGAGCAAACCTATTCCTGTTCATCATAAAAAAGAGTGGTATTAACTGGCAAAACCTGAGAGCTGGTCATAAAGATATTAGTGAAATAATCCATAGCACTTTGACTAATATCCTTATTGTGGGTATATATATATATATATATATATATATATATATATATATATATATATATATATATATATATA
>NEWO01000488.1:219701-240894 GCA_003013225.1 Phalaenopsis aphrodite
TCAAATTGAACAAAAGAAATAAAAGACGCGAATTTGGCCTCTTGCGCCCTCTAAATGAACCATGGCGCCGACAGTGCCATAGGGAGCGGCGACGGCTTCCCGAGCAGTTTTGTACTTGTAGAGCAAATTTGGCAGACTTTGGCGGAATTTCATTCCTCAATAACTACTGAGAGGTGTTTTTAAAATCCTAATAACTACTTTGAACGTCGAGAAACTTCATAATTTTGAATTTCATGGCTTCCAATTCTAGAAATACTTCAATGTATGAAGTTTTCAATAAAAGTAAGTTTATCAATTTGAACACGCAGATACTATATGACAAAGTTATTACAAAAGAGACACTTATCAAGGAGAGAGCTTTTTCAATCATGGATTAAGTAATCCAAGTTCACAAATTGAGAAAATCATTGTGCAAAGGCGTTAAGAAGTTCTGTGCTACACGACCGTTGCAGTTGTTGTACTAGTGGTAAATGAATTCTATGCTAACTTACATGAAATTACCCAAGGAGTCTTCTTCATTGAAGGTAAGCCCATACCGTTTACTCAGTTGCAAATTAATGATTTATATATGATAGAAAATGTTCCAATCTGTCATTATACAAATTTTATCCCAACGAGAGATATGATGCAAGATGTATACAATTTTCTAACGGATGAAAATGTTAATTAGAAAATCAGAGATGAGGGGTACGTTAATTTCTCTGCTTCACTACTTCATCAAATTTCAAAAAAGTGGCATTTCTTCATATCTACAAAACTACTCCCTGTCATAAAGATTAGTAGAGTTACAAGAGAAGGTACCATTTTAAACTATTGCATTCAAATGGAAAAACCCTTTGATGTGGGGTCAATTATTTTCAAATCTCTTATGGGTATTATTATGAATGGGACAATATATGGACTTGGGCTTTCTTCCACAGTTTTCCTACTTTGTAATCAATCTCAAGTTCCATTTGAATGTTGGGAGAAATTTTTATTGCCTTGGGAGCTCGTGATTCCTATTGATAAAAATTATATTGGCAATGGGAATGAAACATTAGATATTATCATGGATCATTCATCACATGCTTCAACATCATTGCGCCACAAACAGTTGGAAGTTCAATAGCTTTGGAGAAGAAAATGAAGAAAATAGAAAGAGAACTTTAGAGTATTTCGAATGCAATAGGAAATTTTGACTACCGTTTTGATCACCTAGATTGGAGGATGAAAAAGAACTTTGATCATACTGAGATAATTGAAGCAGGATTGGTGTATATGTTCAAGAAAAATGGATGGATCGATGAAAATTTGACTGATCGATTCCCATACCGACCGTTCTACAATTTTTATGTCCATGATCAGTCTATGGGAGATATTATAGGAGGAGAAAGTACTGAAGATGAGGTATGATAATTGATGAAGTTGGACTCTCTACTATTTTAAAATACTTATGTTTTTAATGTATTTGTGTGGATTTGATTTACTTTACTTTGCTTTAGAACTCTATTGACTTTGATTGTGTATAGTTTTTTGTTAGCGTTCTAGTGTTGTGGATTGATTTTGACGCTGATTTATAATTTAGTTTTCTTTAAGGCTATAGAAGTGTGATTAGAAAAAATGTATTTGTAAAAAGTGTATTTTCATATATAAAAGTTAGTTTGGTAATGTTTGTGAAAACATTTGTATGTGAATTATTTTAAGATGAAAATTAGTGTTCAAAAAGACCAAATAGAGTTTGGAGTAAATTGAAAGAAAAGTGAAATTTGGAAAAATAGAAAAGTGAATTTTTTCGCCACCAGTGTCGACGGCGCCGGCATGGGCGTCGACGATACCCTCGACCCGAAAACCGCCGAAACTGCTTAAAATTTACAATTTGGATAGTAAAATGTCATTTTTACCCTTTGAGTCACCTTCAACCTCTAGTTTTTGCACCTAGGGTTTACTATTGCTCGAATTTGAGGAGATTTTAAGGTAAAGGAAGTTCAGATTTCATCTTCTCTAGGTAAGAGCTACACTTTGAACTCAAAATTTTTTATTTTCAGCAAGGATTTAATTTACATTGCCAAGATCAAAAATTTTGAAAATTTATTAAAGATTTTTTAGAAAATCCTTTAGTAAAGAACTCTTACTTAGTAGATTTAAGTTTAAAACATTCAACATTGTGATTTTCAAAATTTTTGGGATATTATTTGGATTTTATCAAATTTTCTTAGATTTATCATGGCACCTAGAATGAGCAAAGGAAAGAGAAAGGTGGATTTTGATGATCAAAGGTTTGTCAACTACAAGGCCAACATTTGCTTCAATAGTCTACTTACAACTAAAAAAGTTATTCTGGATTGAGGATTTAAAAATTTGAGAGGAGAAGTTAAGAGACTAATCAATGCTCAACAATGGAAAAGTTTTTGTTACTACCGAAGCTATTATTAGTGTAGTGATGGAGTTCTATGTCAATTTTAAAGAGACTTCTGAAGACTATGTGATATTTTGTGGGAAAATGGTGGAGCTTACTCCAAGGAAAATTAATGAATTTCATCAGTTAGAAGATGTGTATAGCTTCCAGTACATATTATTTTCTGCTACAAATGAGGCCTTGGATGAATTTTTTTCTTTTATTACTGATGGAAGAGGAACTTGGAAAGTGAAGAATGGTGTTAAGGTAAACTTTCCTCTTTCTATATTTAATGTAGTGTCTAAGGCTTGTCACTACTTTAATTCTATAAGAATGATACCAACAAATCATCATAGTGAAGTTACAAAGGATAGAGCCATCTTGAACTTCTATATCCAATAGGTGATGAGGATAGATGTAGGCTCTATTTATTATAGGAACACTTGATCGATTACTTTGGGAGGGACTACTAATTTTAGAATGGATGAAGAGAGGATTGAACCTCTAAAACTTATTGTGGCTGTCAATATTAAGACTTATGAATCTCATGTTGGATGGAGATCTGGAACTAGGACTTGGGATATTCCTTCTACTTCAAGTACTACTTCTAGTGCCTCTACTATCCAAGAACTTATGGAGCAGATGATGATCCAACAGAGAGATATCTTGAGAATGGGAAATAGAATAAAAAATATGGAAGCCAGGAGTGCACACAATGATGATTTGACAAGACAAAAGTTTGAATATGATGCAGCTTATGATGACGCGATGGTCAGATATATAAGGGGTGGTCACTCAGTTTAGTTTCCTACTCACTTTATTTTTATTCTATATCAACATCATAATTTGGATGTGGAAGAATAAGAAGAAGACAATGATTGGTGATGTGTTGGTTAGATTTTTGTTTAGTTTATGTTTAGTTCTACTTTATTTTTGAGACTGTTTGTTTGTAGACTGTGATACTTTATTTTAATTGAATGATGTCTTGTGAACAATAGATTTGTGAAACTATTGTTACATGGGTAATCTTTTTAGTATTATTGTTAATTTTTAGTACATTATTGGATGTATTTGTAGTTAACTCTTTCTCAGCAAATTTTAATATGTATTATGTTTTATATAATATTTTAAGTCTTGTAGTTTTTCGTATTAGCACCTACAATAATTCAGATTTTAGTTTCAAATCAGAACCTTTAACATGTATGTCTTTTTTTATGTATACCTATTTTCTTTTACCTATTACTTTTCAGTTATTCATGCAAAATCTTTTAAAATTTTAAGTTTGGGGGGGGGGAGAAAAATTCCTTTTTAAAGGAATAAGACTAAATGTTATTTGTTCTAAATTAGCTATATTTTCAAAATATTTTAAAATTTAACACGACCATTAGTAGTAGAGGGTAATTTTAGATAACTAAATTTGTGTTTCTAAATATATAGTAAACTTAAGTAAAAATTTTCAATAACAAAGGTTAATTTTAAAGATTAAGATATTTAGTATGATATAATAAGGCTATGTTTCTCTACGTTAAGTAAAGGAATTTGTATTTTTGAAATATTAAAACATAGAAATTAATGTAAGAAGAAAAGAATAAAACATCATGAAAAATCTTTAAGGCTGATATAAATTTATAAGTGATGGAATGTGAAAAGTTTTTAACTTTAAGAAGAGGATAGTGAAGTTCAAAATCATTAAAGGCTATCCAGATATAGTTATCCTCACATAAAAAAGAAAAGAAAAAAGATTGAAAATGATCTTGAAAAAGATAAGAAAAGAAAATAAAATAAAATAAAATAAAAAGAATTGGAAATGATCCTGAAAAAGAAAAGAAAAGAAAAGAAAAAGGTGTGAGGAGAAGCTTGAGGAGATGCCTAATAAAAAATTGGTTTCACTTGAATCAACTTAAGAAAGAAGGCTTGGCTATATTTTCTAAACATGTATTTCAGTATTAGCATATTTACTAGTAAAGTTTCATGAAGTTCTTTTTCATATGTATATGCTAAGTGGCATTAATATGAACAATTTGCAATTTTCCTTGAAAAGAAAAGAGAATAAAAAATATTAAACTTGACTGCTATACATTCTTATACCTTTAGTATTAATTGGAGTTATTTTACATTCTTTTCTTAAGTTATGCTATTATATTTAGTGTACTAAGATATGGAAATCTAGAAGTTAAAATCTTTGTCATGAGACATATTTATGTAGTAAAGAAGATACTTGAGGACAAGTAACATTTAAGTTTGGGGGATTTTGATACACCAAAAATATATGCATTTTTAGACTCATATTTTATACTAATTTTTGGTGAAATTACATTTAATAGAAAGTAGTTTTCATGTTTTATTGCAAGTTGTTGATTTTTAGGACTTGGAGAAAAAAAGAAGCAAAAAGTATGAAATTTGGAGTCAATATGAGATTTTTGAAAAATTGTTCAGCGCTGACAATGTCGTTTGACAGAGACTCGGATTTAATTAGATGGCCTCTAGCGCCGACGGTGCCAGTGTTGATGCAGGTTTTCTTTCTAGAAGATTCAACAAATTTAGATGCTTTTTAAAGAGTTTTCGGATGCACCTATTCGAGAGCTGACCATAGGCTCTATTTAGAGCCGAAATTGATCAGAAAAGATTCCCATTTTGCCTCCTTCTCCCCCTTCACTCCTTTTCGCACCTCTTCGCACTCCTCCTTGCCACTTTACATCATTCTATGCCATTCCACACCATTATGATTTATTTTCTTTATAACTTTGAGTTTGTGTAGTGAGTTTAAGTGTGAATTCTTATCTAAGAAGTGTTGGAGATGGAGAGAAGTGAGAGATTTCTTCTTCCAACATTTCTGAAGAGAGGGTACAAAGAATTTTCTTTGAGAAAGAGTTTTAGAAAAGAGTTGTTTGTTTATTATTGTTGTATGAACTTCCTTTTATATATGAAATTTGTGTTTTGTTGTATCTTTCTCATGAAGTATGAGTAATTCCTTTTATCTTTCTCCCTACTCTAAGATATAGTGAAATGAAGAGATAGTTTGGATGTGCCAATGTAAAAAAATATTAAATAAATTGTGATAATTTTTCAACTCTGTTCCTAATTTACTTTTTAAACTGGCCAATTGAATTGTTAAAATATATTATGAAACATATGATCCGAGAAATACAGTATGAGTTCTACAACAAAGTGAGAATCACATTTAAGTCCATGAAGGAGTATTTTGTTCAAGGAAATAAATGTAAATAAATAGAAAAATATACTTTATTGGGTATAGAATCAGAGATTTTTAGGGTGAAAAACTAAAAATCCCCAATTCAATCTTTGTGTTTAAAAGCTAAAGTAAGAGTTAGCCTTCATGGGAAGGGAAGTGGGAGTTTTGAAGTGGGATCTAGTATCCTCCTAGTCTAGCCACGGATTTAGCGACTAAACCTAAGATTAGCCAATGATTTTATATAACACTTAATGAGGGTATAGAATTAAAATTTCTTATATTTGGCACAATACAAATTTATACCAATTATTTCATCTCATTTCACCAAAAACTCGTTGTAGGGGGAAGATGCTTTTTAATGTAAGAAAACTTCATCACATAAATATAGTTTAGTAGTTACTATTTTAAAATTTGTATTTGAAATTTTCAAATTATTATTAATTTAATTTTAATAGTATTTAAAACATTCAAAATTAGTGAAAGTAATTTCGTTTTATTTCTGTGAATTTCCAAGTTAATTTATCATTTCAAATTTAAACCTTCATTGTGGGATTGATATTTGAGACTTAAATAGAAAGTCCTATATTACTTGTTAACGATAGGTATACTTGCATAAAATACCAAAATTAAGTGCTTAACATTATTATTCAAAAAATACCACATCAAGTTTTTGGCACCGTAGTAAAGCGGAGTCAACTTTATAAATTTTACACAACTATATTCTTGTTGTTCATTCACCAAATTATTTTAATTATTCCAACTAAAATTAGTGTTATTTTTCCATGAAGTATAATAATAATTAAAGTAAGGGTTATTATTTCTATTATTTAAAGCATTCAAAGTTTCATAAGACGATTGATTTTAAATTATTTGTCCTAGTGAATTTTCATCTAACATTGGTGGTATTTGAGAATACTTCACTCCAACGTTGTAGCAGTAATTTGAGATGTTAAAATAGACATCATATTACAATCATGAATACCAGCTACTCTCTTTAGATTTACCCGTTCAGAGGGCCATTGAAAATTGTTAATAACTATTTCCTCTAATAAAGAATATGCTTCATCAAAAGTTATGATCTACATGCAGTAGCAGCTAAAATAGATCTAAGTGATCCTACTAATCCATTGTAAAAGATTGAATTACAAACCAATCTTATGGACATTTTCTAAGGAGATCCTTAAATCTTTCTCAGGCTTCATATATTTATTCCCCATAAAATTAACAAAAAGATGTAATATCGTTTCTAAGCTTAGCAGTTTTTTAGGGTGGAAAATATTTAGCCAAGAATTTTTATGTTAGTTCTCCCCAAGTTCTAATAGGTCTAGGTGTTAATGAATTTAACCAAGCTTTAGCTTTATCCCTTAATGAAAAAGGAAAAGTCTCGGCCTGACATCATCATTAAACACTCCATCATGTTTAAAAATAGCACATATTTCAAGAAAACTTGTAAGATGTAAGTTAGGATCTTCAGTAGGTGTTCCTCTAAACATATTATTTTGTATCATTTTGATAATACTAGGTTTAAGCTCAAATGAATTAGCAGCAACATCAAGATTTTGAATAGTCAAGTGAAGTTTATCTGCTGTAGGATTAGCATAATTTTTTAATGATCTTTGTTGATTTTCATTTGTTGATTATCTATGTTATTACCCATTTCGTTTAAATTTCTAATTTCTTTTTGTGGTTTTTGAAATCTTCTAATAATACATTCTAATTATGAATCATAAGGTACTAAACCTTCAGATCTAATACTACACATAAAAAAATATAATAAGCAAATAAAAATTTCTTTAAAATACTATTAAATAATTTTTTTATGATTTTTTAATGATTTTTTATTTTTTTTATATATTTATCGCTAAATTTCCTAATTTACAAAATCATTTAATTTATTGTTGCCTTCCCTTGCAACGGTGTCAAAAACTTGATCTCGAAAATTATAGTTGTGTAAAATTAAAGAAGATGACTCTGGTTTGCAGCGATGCCAAAAAATTGGTTCATTATTTATTAATAAGAAATCGATGCAATTTATGTTGCGATTCTACGCAAGTATACATATTGTTATCAAGTAATACAAGACTTTCTGTTTAAGCCCCAAATATCAATCTCACGGGGAAGGTTTAAATTCGAGATTGTAATTTACATTAGGAATTTCACAATAAGAAAGAAAGTCAACTACATTAATTTCAAATGTTTAAGGTGCTATCAGAACTAAATTATCAACTACTAGCAAGACTGTAAAGTAATGTCAAACTATAACTACCAAACTATGTTTCTGTGATGAAGTTATCAAATATGACAAAACATCTTTCCCACTACAATGAGTTTTTGGTTAAATGAGAGAGCTAAATGGTTTGAATTTGTATTGTGTCAAATAGGAGCAATTTTAATTCCTTACCCTTACTCATGTGTTATAGAGAATCATTGGCTAATCTTAGGTTTAGTCTCTAAATCTGTGGTTAGGTTGGGAGGATACTTACTCTCACTCCATAGTACCAACTTCCCATCCCCTGAGGGCTAACTCTCGCTTTAGCTCTTAAACACTAAGACCAAATTAGAGACTTTAGTCCGTCACCCTAAAATCTCTAATTCTTCAGCCAATAATATGTATTTACCTATTTATTTGCACCCATTTACTTGAACAAAATACTCCTTCATAGAATTGAATGTGATTCTTACTCTGTTGTAGAACTCATACTCCATTTTCTGGATCATATGTTTCACAAAAATTTTAACATTTCAATTGGGAAGAGCGAAAAGTAAATTAAGAACAGAGTGGAAAAATCATCACAATTTATTTTATATTCTAAAATTGGCACATCCAAATTATCTCTTCATTTCACCATATTTCAGGGTAGGGAGAGACAAAGTATACTACTTAGACCTCATGAGAAAGATTAAATAAAATATGAATTTCATTAGTAAAAGAAAGTTTATACAACAATAATAAACAAACACCACTTATCTGTAACTCTTTCTCAAAGCAAATCTCTTGTAGCATCTCTTGAACTCTTTCTCTCTTTATAAGACTCTTGATTTTCTCTTTAAACATGTATGTAAGAAGAAATCTCTCATTTCTCTCCCTCTCATAACAACTCTTAAGAGAAAATCACACTTAGACTCACCACACTAAACAATAGAACACTCAAGCAAACTCAATTACACTCTAGCCCCCTCTAACTACTACTTTTTTGAGCAATTTTTTCTCTAAATAAAGCATAATGTCAGTTTTTTAAGAGGTGCCTCCAATAACTCTTCAAAACGTGTCCGAATTCATTGAATATTCTAGAATTTTACCCAACATTGACCTTGGCGTCGTCAACACCCAAGATGGTGCTATCAGCGATCGTGGCCCAAATTTAATTTTGTGCTCTCTATCAAATAACACTGTCGGCGTCTAGTCTGGCACCATCAGCACCCATGATTTTTTGGACTCTTATTTCATGCTGGCATCGTTGGCGTCCTCACTGGCGCTGAGTATTTTTTTCGAAAATGCCGTGTTGACTCCAAATTCCATCGTTTTGCTTCCTTTTTGCTTCAAGTCCTAATAATCATTAACCTTTAACAAAACATAAAAAATATCTTCCTTTAAATCGAAATATTACCAAAAATGAATATAAAATATGGGTTTAAAAATGGATATATTTTTGATGCATTAGTTACTACAAAATCTAGGAGGATAAGTAGGTTTAGAATTTGCACTACCTGATTGTTCTAGTCTCCAAATGGGTTTACTTGATTGTTCCTCCATTGTTGACTTCCACCATTAGAATTGTTATTCGAGCTAAAATATGGATTGTTTTTCCAAC
The DNA here is from genome assembly GCA_003013225.1 of Phalaenopsis aphrodite. Classification (NCBI taxonomy): domain Eukaryota; kingdom Viridiplantae; phylum Streptophyta; class Magnoliopsida; order Asparagales; family Orchidaceae; genus Phalaenopsis; species Phalaenopsis aphrodite. Next base: position 229,081 of record NEWO01000488.1, read on the forward strand.
CTGGTTAAAATAATTGGAATGTGAATTATTGAGACTATTAATAGCATTTATAGTTTATAATAAAGTTTGAGAATCAAACATTTGTCCTAATGAATTATCTTCTATTGCTTGAAGTGTTGGAGAGAAATTTATTCCAATTTGGCTTATTTACCTAGATAATGCAGCAACTTGAGATGCAACGATTGAAATAAAATCATTATCACGAATACTGGCTAATTTATTTAGATTTACCCTTTCAGAGGTCCATTGAAAATATTTTATAGCCATCTCTTCAGTTAATGAACAATGCAAACAAAATATTTCAAGGTCTGCAGCTCCTGAAGAATGCAAATAAACCTAAAGACTTAACTAATATGATAGATATAAAATTTTTGTTGGTATTTTCAATTTTCTTTAAAATAAACACATAATTATTAAACAAACTATATTATAATACTATAAATTCCAAATCTTTATAGATTTAACTAAAATTCTCCTAAAGTTCTCACTAAAGCTTACCCGGCAACGACATAATTAAAATAAAAACAACGGCATAATCTTCTCATGCCACTATTTTTAAACAAGAAGAAAGAGTAAGAAAAACTACTCATAAATGATGAAGAAAACACAACAAAAAACTTCATTACATAAAAGCAAATATACTAGATAAGTGTTTACAAAATCATAAGATAATGAAGAACACAATACTTAGTTTTCTCCCCTTGAAAGAAAGATGAAAGTTTCTCCCACAAAGTTTCTCGCTAATCCATGTAATACTAGTACAATTCCTTGCAAATTTTCTCCAATCTCTCTAAAAAAGGTAGAAATATAAATTTCTACTCCAATTCTAAGATCTCCAATCGTTCCTCTCAATTTTCCTCTCATACATAGCCTACGTTAATCCATGAGAACCGAAAGCCCCTATATTTTAAAGGGACACAAAATTCCTCGTTTTCCTAGAAGAAACATCTTTTCATTTCAAGAGACAAAACTCTTCATCCAAGAGACATTTCTCTTCATTTAAGAGCCTTACCCAACTCTCATACATAGCCTACGTTAATCCATGAGAGCCGAAAGCCCCTATATTTTAAAGGGACACAAAATTCCTCGTTTTCCTAGAAGAAACATCTTTTCATTTCAAGAGACAAAACTCTTCATCCAAGAGACATTTCTCTTCATTTAAGAGCCTTACCCAAGTCTCTAGATTCTTTGAACCACTCCATGAGTCAAAAGCCGTTGCCGCCTCCGCGCCATTTTCTATCACCTCTGGCACTGGTTCTCTATATTTTCATGCTTCTCACACCAGTTTTGGCACCTTTGGAGCCACCCTACAACATCTCCCTAGTTTCACTCCATTTGGCTATGTTTCGCCTCATTTTAGTTGTGATTTGCTTCTAACAAATATACCTACAAGATAAACATGAAAACAAATTTCTTTAAAGTATATTTCATTCAAAATTATGTGAGAAGTGTAAAGGAGATTAAGCTTATAAAGACATCAAAATGTGCCAAGTCAGAGTTCTCTTTCTTGCCCGTTTTGGCCCCAAGTGGCACTATTTTTGCCCATTTTTGCTTCTTTTTCTCCAAAAGTCTATTTCTTGTACCTAAAGCCAAAACTATACAAAATACCTTCTTTTAAAGTGTAATATAACTAAAAAGAGCATAAAATGAGTATTAAATTTACTCTAAAAATAGGTAATTTTTATGTGCATCAGTGACACACCCAAAAGTACCTCGGTGTGGTCACGCATAGCCTGTCTTGACCATGCTCAGAAGTTACTAAGAAAGGTCATGCTAGGCCTAAGCGTGACCATGCTCAGATATAATTGGAGTGACCATACTGCAAGGTCACTCGATGTTAAATGCCATCGATCCTTGGCCTTCATCCATGGATCAAACCACGAATCATCACGTCATTTTGCCAACGGTGATCCAAGGCTCATTAACCATCTGATTCATATCTACCGTGTACATACCACATAACCAAACAGCCAAAAACACTATAAATAGGTGGCCTTCGACACTCTCTGGGACATCACAACTCTCCGACAAATACCTCGGACAACCCGAATAGAGAAGGAAGGAAGAAAAAATTGCTCTGGCAAAGTCATTTCATCCAGTCAGCCTTCTTCTTCCAGTAAGCTTTCTCCTTACTTGTTTCTAATTTAAATATTTTAATTCATAAATCTTAAGTTAATCATGTCAATAGACTTGAATTATGTTTGGGTTTAGGCTTGACTCAAACCGACCCAAACCCAACCTAACCCTAACCCATTTAAACCTAGTTAAACTTAGCCCAATCCCTAAACCAAAACTCAGATATAACCCAACCTATTTCTAACGCCAAACCTGACCTAGGTCTAACACAATCCAAACTTGACCTAGCTAGGGCTTGACTCAACCAAGGTCTAACCCAAACCCTAAACTAACTTAGACCTGGCTTAACTCAGGTCTAACCTAAACCCTAAACAATGTTAGATCTGACCCAACTCAAGTCTAACCCAAACCCAAACCCTCTAACTTAGAATTGACCCAACTCAGGTCCAACCCACACCCAAACATTAATCAAACTTAGACTTGATCCAACTTAGGTATAAGCCAAACCTAAACCTAACCATGGTTTAACCCAACCTGGATATGAACTAGCTAACACCTTACCCAGCCCAGATCAAACCAAAACCCTAACCTAATTTTAATCGGACACAACCCATGTCAAACCTAAACAAAAATCCAACCTTAGACCTAACCCAACATAAATTTAACCCAAAACAAACCCATAGACCTAACCCAACCTTGTTCTTAACCAAACCCAACCTAACCTATGTCTGACATAAACCTGACCCAATTCAGGTCAACTTAAGTCAACCAAGGCCAACCATGCTGATAATCAAACCGAAGTAAATGTGGGTCAACCCATCTTAAGTTAGGTCAACCCAAATAAAACCCAACTTAACATATGTAAACTCGAACCTAACATAACTTTCCCAGGGTAAACCCAGCTTAACTCAAGTCAAATTAGCTTAACCTGTGTCAAATCAAACCTAATCCAAGTCAACTTTGGTCAACCTAGCTTAACTCGAGTCTACCCAAAATTAACCTTACTCAACCAAGCTGAACCTAGGTCAACAAAAACCTAATCCAGGTAAACCTAAGTCAACCTAAATTTAATCCCAATCGACCCAGCTTAACCGAGTTCAATCAAAATAAGATCAAACTTAATCTCATTAAATCATAACCAACCCAAGTCAATATAAACCCAATTCAATACTAAACTATTTGACTCAAGCCTAGCTTACTGGCATCAATTTTTTATAACACATGTGTTGGATTTCCACTTACATGGCTTGGAACTTTTAAATATTTGTTTTTCACTATCTGGTAGCTCTAGACATCCATCTAGGCAACTTGGTATGCATTGAGGGACACATAGTCATAAACCTTCTCCTAGATTCTGGCTGTCGCTTAGGCAAAGGCCGGTCAACATTTTAATTATCGGATGACTTCAATAGGACCAACGGATCCCCCTCGCAATATTGGGTGCAAATTGAGACATTTTAGCTTAATTTTTGATGATTTTATTTTAATGACCTCAGATGAAAAAAAAAACTATGAGCACATTCAAAACGTCATTTTTACCTAGAAAGTACAACTATGTTGCTTAAGTTCCTTGATCATTGTTGAAGTTGTCCAAATGACCTTGAATGAAAAAACAGACCATATGAGTGCATCCAGAATGCCATTTTTACCTATAAAAGGGACCTTTATTTTTTGGGTTCCTTACGTGGGTTTATAGCACACAAATCAAGATATTTCAGCTCAATCAGTGATGAGTTTGTTTAGATGACCTTAGATGAAGCAACAGATTGCATGAGCATATTCAAAATATCATTTTTACCTAGAAAGGACACCCATATTGTTGAAGTTCCCTGAGTAGCTCAATGAGATGCAAATCAAGACATTTTAGCATAATAAAACTGAACATGCACAAAAGCCTGCATGCATGTCAGTGCGCACAAACTTGCATAAGCTAAATTCAAGCTCTGCATAAGCCATATCTAGGCTCCATACCAGTCAAATCTAGCTCCTTGTCTTTTAAAATCTAGCTCCTTAGCTAGCAAAATCCAACTCCAATGCCTCCGCACATGTGCGTACATGTGTGCATGCTCGCACGTGCCTACTTACTACGTAGTGCACCCACATCTCCATCATACTCTACTTACACTTTAATGAAAGCAAGTCAAGCTGTCTCTAAGCCTTGCGCTGATTACCATGCCTACACGCGCGCGTGTGCTGATACACCTTAAAATTACCTATTTTTAATGTACATTCAATGTTCATTTTATGCACATTTTTTATGATATTGCACTTTAAAAGAATGTATTTTGAATGTTTTTATTTTTGGGTACAAGAAATGGATCTTTAGAGAAAATGGCGGCAAAATGGAGCAAAATGGCACAACATCATATGGCATCATAGCTCCAGCTATCCAACATGATGGGCGCTATAGCGCTAGAGTGGAGCCATATCGCTAGAAACCATTTCTCTAGAAGATACAATAAATTTTGATGAATTCTGAAAGGGTGCTTGCTGTGACCCTTAGTTATTTTCGTAGATCTATTAAATGGGGTCAATGGTTGACAAAAAGTGGGACTTTTGGAGGGGAGTTAGAAAGTGTAGAGAGGGTGTGTGAGTTCATATTTGAGAGAGTTTGTGTAAGAGAAGAGAGTATTTAATTGTTTAAGAAGAGTTCAGAGATTGGTCGATGGAAACTTCAGGAGTTGCTTGGGGAGAAGACATAAGATAAGTACTATGTATTTATGTCTAAGTTTTTGCTGTTAAGACTTGACTTTCAATACAAATCATGTATTTTGTTTTATCTCCATGAATTCTGAGTAGTACCTCTTTTTTTCTCCTTGTATATGGGAATTAATCATGTGGGATGAGAATGATTTAAATATTTATTTTTTTATTTTTAAAAATGTTATAGCATTTTCATCGATTCTTCATTAGCTTTGCAAATTGGCCACTTGTGAGGTTAAAATCTATTGAGAAATATAATATCTTGGGAGGGCTATGATTTCACCCAACTTGTGAATGTCACACTCATCTTATGAGAAGGGCGACCACAAATTAAGGAGAGTGAAAATTGATAGGGAGATAAGTTTTAATGGGCATGGAATTTATATTTTAAGGGTAACAGGCTAGATTTTTCTGTATATTTAATCTTGAGTTTAGATCTAAGGGTCCCTAGTAGGTCCTGTAGAGAGGGCATTGTGGCTAATCTAGAAGTGAGAGGCTAGAATGTACACAACACTAATATATAAGCTGGAACAAACTTAAGCTAACCATTATTCATTGCTAGCACCGACAGGGGTAAAGAATATGTATGCTCCTATTTGTCACAATACATCATTCTATATTTTTAATCTTTCAAATCATACAGTGATTATGATCTCTTTGCAAGGGGGAAGATTTTTTCTTAATATTCAAACTTTTTTAAATAATATTACTCTTTCAAACTTTATTCTTGCTTTCTGCTTAAATTTAGATTGCACATAGATTAAGTTTTAATCCTTTATAAATATTTCGACACCATTCTCCTACCATTTTTATCTGCAACTTAGATATAAGTTTTTCTAAGTCATTTTTAAGAAGTTACAGCTTCCATGTGGGTTGGATATTGGGGGTTTTTAAAGAAATTCTTATATTACTTAAAACGATATGTATACTTGCATAGTACCTCTAGTGTGAAGGCTTATTATTTCTTTTCTAAATCATTTTATTTATTCACACTAGTCGCTAAATATAAATTTGGCCAAGTTTTTGGCAAGCTTTTGGAATATAAATATCTGTGTAATTGTGGGTCGAGTCAAGTTTATTGTGCCGTGTCGGGAAAGCGATGTAACTTTTTGACTTATAATTTTATATGAACTGTATATTTATTTTAGGATAATTAAAAATTAATCTTAGTACTTTTCATTTTAAAAAATTATAAAAAAAAAAACAAAAAATCAGTGGGGATGTTTTGTGATTTTTTTAAAGTTAGAAAGCATATCTACATATGTAACATTAATTTCTAATTTTGAATGGTTATTTTGCTTAAAGTGATTATATAAATTAAAACTATAAATCAGAAAATTATAGGACATGTTTAAGTAGGTTTTGTATGGTTAGAGGACTTCTGGAAAAAAATATAAATTAAGTTTGGATTTTTATGTAAATCAGTATAGTTAATTAAACTTTAAAAGTTCATAAAAATTAAAATAAATTCATTATATTTAAAAAATTCTCAAAATTAATTCAACACTCTAAATAACACTTATTTTACCTCACTATAAAAATTTGAATTATTTTTCATTTAATTTGAGCACTAAAATTGATCTTCTAAATAAAATGGCATTTTTGACATTAAAATAATTTTATTAATTTAAATATAATAAGGAAAATTATGAAGAGTGGTTTCTTGAGTTCCTTGTAATCAAAGCACTTAGTTAAAATAAAAATTATTTTTAAATAAATACTTTATTTTTAAGCATATTTTTGAATTAAAAATAATTAAAATTTTAAAAAAATTGAAAATGCATCAAATTGTTCCTAACTGCTTCATGATCACTTAAGACTCATTAGAATATTTTTCCTAATTTTTTTAAAGTTAAATAGAAATTTTTTTAAAGGCTAAAACTTATTTTCTCTTATTTTAAATTAAAAATAATTAGAATAAATAATTTAAAAATATAAAAAGAAAAGTTTGTTTTTCTGAGTTATTTGGACTTAGGGGGTTTAATTAAAATATGAAAGGTAATTTTTAAAATTAAAACAAATTTTCTGTTTAATTAAAACACTAAAATCAATAAATATTTATAATTATTAAAATATAATTTAAAAAGTTATAATTTTTTTTCAAGTGGTTTTCTGACTTAGGTAAACCTCCAATAATTTTCTCATGAATAAAACTCTTAATATGATTTCTTAGATAAATTGATATTGAAAATCGTATTTTCTAAGTTAAAAATAATTATTTAATTTGAATTAAATCTTGAAAAATCATATCTTAGATGACACGTGAATGAGGTGCTCTGAAAGTTGCAAAGTTATTTGAATTATATTTAATAAGTTATGGAGTAGAGAACCCTAGAGGAAAAATGGTAATTTTAGATTTTGGTGCCTTAATCAAACTTTAAGATTAACGAAGAGAAAATGGGTAATTTTGATCTTAATGAATTTTTTTACATGTTTGAAACATAATGGGTTAAAAGGTAGAAACCAATTTTCCACCTTTTCACGATAAAGGTAAAATTGTAATTTTATGAATTATCACGATTTGGAAATCAATTTAATTGGATGATTCTAAAGTCATGGGCTTAAGTTAGGAAGATACTAATTTACTTAATTTGAAGCCCATAACTTGTGATGATATGATCTTTTAAAAAGAATATATCTCACTTAAATTTAAAATTTGATAATTGTAAATTCACACATAAAATTGTTAAGGGAGTGGAAGTGAGCTAGGCTTGATATTTGAACTTGTCAATGAGGTTTAGAAAAGATAATATTACTGATAATTATCACCTCTAAACACTATAGACCCAACTTTAGTGGAGGGTACAAAATCTTTAATGGCTTAGGCTTGGTCTAGCAGTATCTATTTACATAACTCTTAAGTAAAATATCAACTGATTAATTGAGTACCCCACTCTCGGGATAATTAAAATATCAGTTTCTTTGAGAATAAAGTGTATTAACTCATTAAAATTAAACTTAAAATTTGGGATGATCATTTAAACAATATAATAGGTTCAAATAAACTCAAAATGTTTTAAAATAAATTTAGAAGTTGTTAGAGACTGTTCCACAGATGCTTTTATAACCTTTTACATATTTAATTTTCTTTAAAATTATATATTTGTTTCAAGTTCTAACATTTCTGCGGGAGGAGCGAGAAGATGATAGGTACGCTTTTATAGTTTTATTTAATTTTTGTCATGTTATTCTGTCTAACAACTCGTTTAAGTTAAATAAATTCAAAAGAAAATAGTGGTACCGGAATGAGAGAACTGTAGGATCCTAACTGATGTCGCTCTAATCAACTTTAACTTCCCCCCATATTGATTGAACTTAAGACTTATCATTTAAACCTGTTAACACTTATACTTTAGGACTACTACTTCATCGAGGAGCTTAGAGCTAACTCCATGGGCAGCCTTCTAAAAAAGTGATCTACAACAACACAACTTTCCTTAGAATTAAACAACATGAGTCCTAGGATTTTGAGGTTGTCCGCCTTGTGCGACATAAACCTTCAACTCATCTTTAGGCATTTACATAACCTTAACTAGTTTTAGGATTCTAAGGTCATTCATCACCACCTAAATTCTCACATCTTTCAGGCTATTTTTGTGACCGTCTCACACAAATGTAAGCCCTAGCTAATAAAATTGGTAGGATGGAATACTTGATAACTTTTTTTTGAAATTAAAGTCAAACCATAGGATAACTTGGGAAGTCACTGAAGTTCTCCTCAGGATCTGTGACAGTCCCAAGTTATTCTTCCTTTGGATTCTAAAATAAAGTGTTTCTAATTTGAGCTCATATCATTTCACACTCCTTGGTGTGAAATTTAAAAAGTCATATCCCTATGATTTCTTGGAGATAATATTTTATGATCTAAATTGAGAGTCTTCTTAAGTAACTGTAGTCATTTAAGATGTGATTGAATCTAGAGGCTTGCCTCTATAAGGAGCTTTAAGAACCCATGTAATAGAAAGCCTATCTAACTGTTTAGATTTGATAGGGGAACTTGCTGATTCATATAAAAGGTTCGCAGACCAAACAATTGTCATAATTAATCGAGCCTCACTAATAAGTAGTGTATCTATCATTCGAGGCAAGTGTATTTCTTGCGGTGTTGTGCTCGATCACTTAAACTATTTTAGATATGATTGTCGGCGATTATTTCTGGGATGGTTTGTTTTTGGGGTTGCCCGTAAGAAGCTGTTTGTCATCGGAATCGAAATCCCGTCGCCCGCTTCGGAAGAACGTTGAAGTACGAAATCAAACTGACCCCATAATTTTCATAGTTTAAAATGAAAGAGCACTGTACCTCAAATCCTGTATTTATCCCAAAGGATAAACACAAGACTTGAGGATGAGGCTCGCTCGAAGTAAACTAAGGAAAGTATGACGTCCGTTTGGTCTGCGAAACCTTTGTATTTGCCGACAAGNAATAACCAATATGCTAATTTCCATGATTATTTTAAGTAAATAATGTGAAATAACTTGAAAAATATGGATCTCTGTATAGAAATCTCATCTGACTTTGGAAAAATCAGAGAATGTTTCTCCTTACAGAGGCTACAATATGTCAAAATTTCAAGCCAATGTGATGTGTCAATATGCATGTAGAATCAAATGATTCTAAGTGGTGTTTAATTAATTAAAAATATTTTATGCATCAAATGGACATGAAAATTATTCCACATTATCCTCCTCCATTCACTGAGCAAGAGGGTATTTTTATTTTATTTTTTGGATTTTTCTACACAAAGTTATTTATTTTTGAAGTTTTGGGGATTAAATAAATAAGAAAATGCTCCTATTTTCCTACTTTTCCATGTCATCCTCGTACGGGTCGAACTATCCACGTGGCGCTGCGTGATTGGCGCCGCTAGCGAGCTCATTCCCGCCCTTCTCGGACCGCGGTCTGTCCGACGCGATCAGGGCCATCCGATCAATACACGCTCGATCTGACGGTCACGGGTCATCGTCCCAAACGAACAGGACCCAAAAACTGTCCATTTTAAAATGCTAATATCTCACTCGATTCTCAACGAAATTGAGTGAATTTTTTTTAAATGCTCGTATTGACTAGTATAACACATCCATACGGTTGATTAACCGTTAATATGACTGTATATGCATGAATAATTAAACGATTCTCGGTTTAGGTTTAACTTTGAATACCTTGGTCCAAGAGGGGTAGCCACAATTGGATGCTTGTAGAAGCTTTATGTGGATGCCAGAAGCCTAGGGATGGAGCCTCTGGTTGTGGTGAAATGCCAAGACCCAAATTCGATCAAGCTCGATTTGGGGGTTTGGTCAAAGTCCACCTTAGGGTGGTCGACTGATGAGGCTTTTGTGGGGGATTGTCTTATCTTGATATTGGGATGGTGTGGGTGCAAGTAATTTGAATTTTGTGGAGGTTTGGAGGATGTCCTGTTTCAGCCTTGAAATTGAGCTCCAAAATTCAACTCAAGCAATGGATTTGAGTGGCTAAGGAAGGTTTTCTTAAGCTCAAGAGGTCTCCAGGAAGCTCTTGAAGAAGTTTTACAGGGTCTCCCCAAAGAATTTCAAGCTCTCCCTCTTTTTCCATGGAGGGGGAGTTTAAATAAAATGGCCTAGGCTGGCTGCCAGGGCCATTTGAGGGGTGAATTTGGTTGCTTATGTGGAGGGCAGAGAAGCTCCAATGAGCAGCTGGGCTGATTTGGCCTTTGGGTTTGAATTGGGTGAAATTCCCTTGTCTTGGCCATGGTTTTAGCCATTTTCCAGCCACCAAGGTGGTTGGCCGGCCAGGCATTGGTCACTTCTTGGCTCAGGGAGGTCAGGGGGTGGCTAATGATGATTATCTCTTAAGGGATAGCGATGATGTTGGAGATATTTCAAGTTAGGCCCAAAAATGGGTAAAATCCCTTAATTTGGGGATCCATTGGTCCATATCTTGTCATGGTGATTTTAGGAGGTTTTAGCCTGGTCTTTAGGAAGGTTTTTGTGGCTGTGAAATCATTACTTTGGTGGCTTAGACATGGTCAAGTCAATTTTTTGTGAAAGGGTCCAAGTGAGTGCAAATGACCAAAACTTGGGTTTGGGCTAGGTTAGCCATGTCAATTGGTTCAATTAATTATTTCATTTGGTGTAGATAATCATAAGGAACAACTTTGGTGAAGGATGAAAGTTGTTTTTAGTTCAATTGAAAGGTCAATTTGAAGGAATTTTGAACTTTAATCAATTTGGTCATGTTGGGCTAGGCTTGGGTCTAGCTTGGGTTATCCTTGGGCTAAGTCCAAATTGATTGTTGTAAATGGTCAATAGGGACCTCATGAAGAGTTTTCAACATGAATTGGATGCCAATTTGGAGGTTAAGTCAATCAATTGGGTGAAATTTAGGGACTTAGCCAATTCGGGGCTAAATTTGGGAATTTTGGATTTAGGCCAAAATCAAATGGATTTGAGGCTTCACCAATGTCAATTAATGGTTGATTTTGATGTATAGGAATGTCATTAAGATTTTTCAACATTAATTGAGACCAATTGACTAGGCTACGTGTTCAATTGGGTAAGATTAAGTCATATTGTCAAAATTTGGGTTTTGACCCAAATCAAAATTGGGCTCAAATCATGGACCAATTAAGCTTATATTTCATTTATTTTGGTCATATAAAAAGGTAATTTGAGTTTAGGATTGGAATTTGAGTCAATTAAGATCAAATTGATAGACATTTGAGATGGATTTGGGGAATTTTGGGTCTTTAAAGGGCAATTTGGGGATTTTGGTTAAAGATGGTCAAGTTGGCCAAATTGGGTCATGGGGTAGTTGATAGAAATGAGATTGGGAATATTTGGGATTTATTGGGATTTTCTGGGAATTTTTGGAATTTTGGGATTTTGGGCCAAAGAGGGGTATTTTGGTAATTTGGGGGTGCTTTAGGGTTAAAAGGCCAAGATGGGTATTTTGGTAGAGTTGAGGCACCAATCATCACCAATAAGCCATGGACCAAAGGAAACCCCATTTTGGGTCCTCTACATAGTGGTCTTAGCCAAACCATAGCCCTAGGGCTAGTA
>NEWO01000488.1:241895-267546 GCA_003013225.1 Phalaenopsis aphrodite
GAAGGAAGATTGGTTTAGCTGGGGAAGACAAGTTTTGCTGTTGAAGATGGTCGTGCTGCCCAGCATGCTAGCTCCAAGCACCTGCCGCGATGAGTTTAAATTTTCTAGTGTGTCAAGTTATAATATCAAATCAAATGGCACTATGGTTGAAGTTCTTTAAATTTTATAAGGGCATATTAAAGTTGATTAGAGCGACACCGGTTGGGATCCTACGGTTCCCTCGTTTCGGCATCACTATTTTCTATTAGATTCACTTAATCCAAATGAACTTATCAAACCCAACTTAATGAGTTCCATAATTTTATTTAAACCGTGGGAAGCCTCTTTAGCAACCGTAGGTAACCTCCTCTGAGGAATTCCCGATCATCCAATAGAGATGTCATAATTTAGTTGAAATTGTAGTCTTGTGTAATGTTTGTGATTAAATTTTGAGTTGATTTATATTTTGAATGTTGTTGCGGTGAATTTTATCTTGGTTGATTTTAGTTTTGGTTTTGGGTATGGTTATGTGGCTATCCTAATAGTTTCAGTTTTCATGCAGGGCGAGATCGTTGTTTAGCATGCAAATTTGCAGGTATAAAAGTACAGTATGAAAGTACAAGAAAAATAACGCTAAAAAACTGTAAAAGTGTACCTGACGAGTCTTCGCGTTCCACCACCTGAAACTTAAAATGCATGTTAAGGCAGTTTATGAAGAGCAGGAAAGGTAAAATTTTCCCAACTCTATGTCATATTATGCTTAAAAGTTTAATTAAGGATGATTCCACTAAGCGAAAAATATTAAGTTTAATAGGCCTCTGAGGTATCCAACAAGTTAGAAGGGGGAAGGGGGTCCATGCTTCTCTCTCACCAACTAGTGAAAAGCCTCGAGTCCATTTAAACTCATTATGTTGCTTAATGATTCATCCTGAAAATACCCTTATTACTCAGTGAACATTGATGTCTCAATTATCCCTAAGAAAGGGGTAATTATCATTTATCATTTAATTTAAAAATTATGTGGGTGAAGACCCTTAAAGGGGCAAGTTATTGTAATTTGAACACTTAGCCAAATTTTAGTCCTAATTGGGCTTAATGATGTTTCAAGGATGTTTGATTTTGTTATGTTTATTTCTCTAATCCTCTTTTAGTCAATTTTGATTTAGCCTAAGTCACCATTAAGCCCTTATGACCTAGGTGGGTGTCTTAATTAGTTTTGAAAAGGATTAAATTTTAAGTGGTCATGATTCATGATTTGAATTTTATTTGAAAATCAAGGTAAAGGTATTAAATTGATTAATTATTGACTTTAAAAGTTATACCCCTAAGTCCAGGATCATTTAATTTTAATAAACTTCCAAATTTTAATAATTTAGAAATTTATTAGTCTTAATTAAGAAAATAAGATTGGTTTTTACGAATTGACCCCTTTGTGTTTCAAACATCAAATAAATTGATTAAGATCAGAGGTTACNAGGGCTAGTAGGTTTAGGGGACCATCTACATGAGTATCCCAAAAGATCAAGGGATCTAGGCTAGAAATTTGAGTTCAGGGTTGTGAGTGAATGTGGGTGTAGATGAGTGTAGTGAATGTCTTAGCTCCAGACCAAGACCCAGTCAACCCTAAGGCTCAACAATCCTAAGGGTGACTCATCTTAAGTTTCCTCACAGTGACCCCACCTGCTAAGTATTTAGAGGTTGAGAGCAATATGTGGAACTCCAAGTTGAGTAAAGAAGAGGGTAGAATTTATAATGGTGAGGGTTCCAAGTCTAGTCTTCTAGGAATAGTCAACAGGAAAAGTCCTATGGCTAGACCCTAGGCTATTAAAGAGGAGAGACTAAACCTCAACCAAAATTGAGGTCAACAATGATATCAGTTCGGTCTTGTTTTTTCAAAAAATTAAATTATTACCTTTGCCTAAATCATATATATAAACTAAACATCTTTTAAAACTGGGTGTTGAGATATTCATGCTGACGACTAACAATTTCTAAAATTTTAAAACTGCACTAAACATTTCTGGCATCTTCATTGGGAATTAGCTTTACTCTCCATGATGATAAAGTCACCTTGTTTTCATACACATGTCCCTTATAGACTATATTACCTTCTTCCATTGACATACTTGGCTCATTTCTTTCTTAGGCAAGTATAGTCAGCTGTTTTGGGTTCCAGGATTGTCTATTTTATCACATTGAAATAGAAATGTTCAAGTCTTTTAGGAATTTCTGTTTTGTGTGGGGTTAGAACCCCAATAGGTGTTTTCGTGGACTAGTTCCACGTAGGTGTTGTGTGTTGCAAAGTAGGTCCTACATTGGGTCCTAAACTTTGTATTTTCTTTGCCTCCTTCGGGTTTGGTTTGCCTTTTTGCAAATCAAGCCAAGTTGTTATGTATCCTCGTAGTTGTTTAATTTGTTAATTGCAACTCCTTAATCACAAATAAACACTAGATTTGAAAATTAAACTAATAAAGGACGTGCTCAGTCCATAAAATGACTTTTGTAAATTTTTAGTGTTCGCATTAGAATTACAAAGTAATGGCTGAAGCTAACCCTTAGAATTTTTATTTGAAGCTGCTAAAATATTGTTCCTAACTCTCACCTTATCCTGCAACTTGTCAACTAGCCTTGAAGCTCGCAACGTCTCCCCTACAATCAAGTTTGGCGTCAGATTTGATGAGTTCGAGGATGTGCTCGAAAGAACATCATTTGTCATTTTGAAGGTTGATGCCTCGGAAGTAAAGAACCCTTTATGGAGTTTAACTTGAATTGCTCCAAAGACTTCTCTTCCTGCAAGAAGGCAAAGGTCATCGTCGCCCCGACGTTTACTAAGTATGTCATTCCAGAGAGAGCAGTTACACCAACTACAGCCAGATTTACAGTTACTGTGCCTGTCATCCCATCTTCCAAGGGAAAATATGTTATGAATGTAGAAGATTCAGTTGATGTATTTATTGCCCTATCATCAGTTTTTGAGATTGGTTCCAGTTCAAGGACTACACCATTGACCCGGTTGCAATAAAGAAACTGTAGCCAAAGGATTCAAAAGATAGTTGAGGCCCATGTTACATAGATGATAGTTGTTGATGAGATTCCTCAGTAGGAGGAAATCAGTTTGTTTGATACCTTTTTGTTCCTCGAAGGAAGTTGGTTCATCCATTGATGGATACTAATGGATATGAGAGCATTCACAAGATTGTTGCTGCTCTGCCATTGCCCCATTGTCATGGTGAGGAGAGGGAGAAGCCCGCTCTTATCACAAAAGTTCGTACAATATTTGAAAGGATGGCTGCTAAGGAAGGGTGTTCAATCACTGAGTTGCTCAAGGGGGTATGATGTGTAGTATCACCCCAGATACAGAATTTTTAAAAGATGTCCGATCTGCCCATTAGTCCCAAAGGTCATTTCAAGTTCTACAAACTCGTATTCCTTCCAGCTTTTACCTGGGAAGTTGAGGTAGTATAGTTACAGATACCACCGCTATTGCTCCAAAGCATGTAGGACGTCGGTCGGTCAAGTCATGATTGGGTCCAAGAGTACTGCCTGTCGTTGATCATAAGAACGTCTCAAAGAAGAATAAGGCAAAGAAGTTACCTTATGATGTATTTGGTCTGCACCGTGGGGAGCATACCTCTCTTTAAATCATGGATGCCTCTGTTAAGACTCTATGTCTCAAGGCATCACTGATAAAGAAGAAGGTATGGGTACGCATGGTTGTTACACCACCACAAGCCCTTAGGGTTAGTCTGTGGAATGAAGCAAAGGTTCAAGGTAATGAATGTTGTTACCACTAGTGCTACCGAGTCCGATGTACAGAGGAAGGATGCTCGAGAGAGTCCTCTAGAGCTCAGGAAGATTTAGGAAAGGTCATTAAAGAAAAAGTTGGAAAGCTCAAAGACAAGATTTCTGAATTGGACAAAGAACACAGGGTGGCTATTGATGATGATGAAGATTTTGATTTAAATGATTATATCGATGAGGATTTTATGGATATTAATTTCATCGAGACTAGAGACACTTCATCTGCATGCATGGTTCAGGCGCTTGTTGAAGGGAACGCCGTAGATGACTTGCGCAGGGCTGTTTTATTGAGAGATGAACAGACCAGCCAGATGGAGAAAGCAATGGAATAGATGGATGACATAGCTATAGTTCATGGGCAATATCAATCGCAGTAGTTAGCTTCTCTGGAGGTCAACCAGCCAAATATTTTTCACATTACAAATGAGAGGAAAGAAGCTACCTTCGCCAATAGAGACGATCAGTAGAAGAAAGATTCCCCAAAGAGTGTAATAGTAGAGATGAATAATAAGAAAATGGTCAAATAGTAAGTTCAAGAGGCCTTATCCTAGTGTAAGGGTGGTGCATCGGTTTCAAAGGGTTGGCATTACCCTGAAGAGTTCGATGTCGTACCATACCTCAAGGGTTTTGTGTCACCAAATTTCAAAATGTTCGACGGGACCGAAAATCCCAGATAGCATGTAGCACGTTTCTGGGCCAGTTGTGGTCATACCTGAGATAATGAATCCATGCTTTTCCTTTATTTTGTTAGAAACCTATCAAGGATCACATTTGATTAGTAAGTCGGGTTACACAACAGATCAGTGAAGACATTTGCCGAGTTGGAGCAGGTTTTCGTGAGAAGATTTGCTGGAGCACAACACCACATTATGATAAGAGATCTCATGGTTGAGCGGTAAAAGCCCAACAAGACCCTGGTGGATTACATCTTGAGGTGGACGAACTTAAGCATGACGTGCAAACTTCAGTTATAGGAACATCATGCAATTGAGATTCTTCTCAAGAGCATACATGGGCCAGTAACTTTCATGTTTAAGAGGCTCACCATCAATTCATTTAAAAAGTTACTCAAGAAGGCTAGCAGCTTTCAAGAAGAAGTCAAGCATATGGAATCCCAAGAAAAGTCAGAGAAGTGTAGAATGGCCAAGAAATTTAAGAAAAAGTCCAGGACAGTGGCGATAGTTGACAAAGGAAAGCTAACAATAAAGATTCATGTTGAGCAGTCCCAACAACGCTATCAGCAGTCACAATATAGCCAGCCTCAGCATCAATCTGCTTAGTAGTATGGTCAGTCCAGCCAACAGTAGAGGGCTCACTAGATAGAAAATAGATAGGGTTCGACAATCGCAAAATAGATCATGAGAACATACTCCTTTAAAGATGAAGCAGTGTCAAAGATGTTCAGGAGTCTGATGAAGAGGTCTGAGTTTAGACTACCCTAGCCAAAGAAGCCAGATGAAGTTGAGAAGAAGACCATCCCAATTACCGTCCACACCACATGCTACTTGGACATACCCTAGAGAGTTGTTTAAGTTTTACGGATTGGATAAAGAGGAATCTTAAAGGTGGTATATAACAATTATGAAAGAATATTTAAAAGAACCTGAAAGAGGTTCCGTAAATATGATTTCAGTCAAGCAATTACCTTTATAAAGCCATATTTAGAGGAAGATGATTATAGCATAGTTTGGAGTAGATCGTCTGAGTAGATAGTCGATAAAATTCAGACTACTTCAGCACAAGCTGCCGCTCAAAGTCTACAGCCTGTAAGGCCCAAGTTGAAGATTTCTTCGGAGAAGCCACCACAAACAAACAAGAAGAAGGATGTTATATGCTGATGGCATGAGGGGTAGGATAGGGGTTACCTCTATTAGATTGGTTGTCCCAAACTTGGGGGAGAAAGTTCTTGAGCTTTTGACCGTGTATAATTATCTTTTTGCCCCTCTAGGTTCTGTTGAATATAATGAATATGATTTCGGCTACATTTTAACTTTCTCTAGTGATGAAATAACTGATTGTGACCAATCTAATCGTGATCTCATTTCCCAAACCAATCCTCAAATCATACCTAAGTCTGATGAAACTCGTTAATGAAAATGAAGAAGATGCCGATGAAACTTGTTATGACTGTTCTAAGAGCGGGGAACTAGCCCTCAAGTGCCAAGGAGCACCGCTCACCATCCACTTTGATTTCTCTAATATAAAAGAAGCTCCAAATGATTTACTTAACACGTCACAAGAAGAAGAAGAGATTAAAGAGGTAAATTTGAGAAGTGGGAAGGTCTTACCCCTTAGAATGACTCTAATTGACAAAAGAAAGCAAATAGCTACTCATGAAGAGCTGCCTCCACCGATAGAAGAAATACCTATTCCCAGTAAAATCAGAGGCACGTATAAAGTGGATTATAATGTACTAGCTCATCTTAGGAGGTTGTCATCAAAACTTACCATCTATGATGTTATGATCCTGTCAAAGGCGATGATGGAAGCTCTGGTTACAACCTTGTTTGACCCAAAAATTTGCTCAGCTCAGTTGGCTAGCACATCCTCGGATGAAGTTTTTTCATTAAAAAAGTAGCTTAGGGTAACCTTCACTGATCAGAACTTTCTTCTTGGTGCTTCCGATCATAATCGATTGCTCTACATTTCAGTCAACATCAACAGATTTGTACTTTCTAAAGTTTTGGTAGATCCAAGAGTGACACTTAACTTATGAGTCTACGTACATTAGCTTACTTGGACACTGATGCTCAAGAGCTCACTGCTGATAGGATGATGCTAAAATGATTTAATCAGAAAGGAGAAAGACCTCTTGGATCAATCATGCAGCAAATGAAGGTTAGAGAGCTAGTAACAACTGCCAAGTTCCATATCAACGATGCAAAGAGCTCTTTCAGTGCCTTAATTGGTCAGCCACGACTGCACGAGCAAAACATGGTTCCATCATTACTACACCAGTGTATCAAGTACTTCAAGGAAGGATAAGAACATTGTATTAATGGGGATTTACAACTTTTTTCAGTTCATGAGGTAGACTTTCATGAAGACGCCGCCTATTATGCCCATTCAAAGAAGACAGACTTTTCCTATGAAGTTATGACAGATAAGAATGAAGATGTAGAAAGATCACAAGAGCAAGGTTATTCAACTTTTCTTCCATGATCTACTACCACTTCTTCAAAATGAGTTGGTAGGGGTTCTCTTAGCCCACGAACCCAAAATTGAGGTCGGGGATGTGGACAAGGAATAACCAACAAGATTGTTGAACGAATGAGGTCGACCATCAGCCTTGATGTGTGACAGCGAATTTATATATGCTTAAAAATATAAGTATTTATTACAACAGCTAAAATATTTAATTCCTCAGTAATTGTAAAAAAACTTAATAATAGTTATAGATTCGATAAAGATGGATGTATTAAATATTCAATAAATGTAAAGTCACACTTATCAAAGCAAGTAACGTATTGCTCAAGTAATATAGGGCTCTAATGGAGTCCTAAATATAGATCCCACAGGGAGTAATATTAGAACTACGAACTAAAAATTTAGAAAAAGCAATACTAAATCGCAATAATGGAATTCAATTTGCTTATCTGTCACTAATAGGCAATTGAAATAAATATGTAATTTTTAATAATTCTTAAATAACAAATTATACTAATGAGGTTTTTAATGTGATATTCAATATATAAAAAAACATCCTTCTCCTTATCAAGAAATTATAGTGAATGAATAAAGTGAATCAGTTCAATTTGTATTGTGCCCAATAGTACTTATTCTTTACCCTTTGGTCCAGGCATAAAAAACATTGACTAATCCTACGCTTGTTTATTGAATCTGCGGCTAGGCTGGGAGGATACCTGCTCTCACTTCGGAGCTCTCACGTTCCCCTTGCCTTAGGGCTAACATCTACACTTCAGCACCCAAACGATAGGACCGAATTGTGGATCTTAGTATGTTACTCTAAAATCTCCAATTCTATGCCCAATAATTTTATTTCCCTATTTATTTGCACCCAACTTCCAAGGGCTTTGACCTCCTTGAATCTTGGATGTAATCTTCACTTTAGTTGTAAAACTCAACATATTTTAACAAATCAATTGGCTAGTTTGAAAGTAAATTAAGATCGAAGTGAAAAGATCATCACAATTTCTTTAACATTTTCATGGCTTCACCAATTCAAATCACCATTTCACAAATCTCAAGACAAGGAGAAAGACAGAGAAAACTACTTAGATCTCACGGGGCAAACACAACAAAACTCGGAATTCATATATAAAATCAAAGTCATACAAACTATAACAATAGATAAACTTATCTCTAATTTCTACCCAAGAAAACTCCTCGAAGTTCCTCTGAATCTCTTCCTTTCTTTACAACACATAGAATTCCTCTTTGAAGCGGCAAGGAGAAATAAACATTTCACTTTCCCTCCATGCTTACAATCTCTCGAAGACTTCCTCACAATTTAGACTCTCTACCAAACACTAATGAAACCTCGCCAACCTTCAGGACCTTTCTAACATCCAGGACCTCCCCAATTTTTAGCCAAAATCTTCTTTTAAAGTTGTGGATGAGCTTTTCCGAGAGTTGCCTAAGCACCCCTCAAAAATTTGTCCTCATCCAGTGCCTAGTTGGGCATAACTGTCAAGCTCGCCGTCGACGGCTCGAGGGCGTCGTCAGCAGACCTTCTAAGTGAATTAATTTTGGAGTCTCAAGAAAATCTCGTCGTCGACGCCCTAGTTCAAATCTTCACATTTTTGTCCTTTTTGCTCCAAATTTGCTCCTTTTTGCATCTCTTTGCTCCAATGACCCTAATTCATCATTCCTGCAACAAAATATCAAAAATACCTTTCTTAAAGTGCAATATCATCAAAAACAATATAAAATAGGTATGAAAATCTTAACATATTTTCCTTTGGTCAATATGAAAAAAGTTTCGATGAAGAAATTATGAAGATAAAATAAAAGAAACCACAGTTCGAGATTCCCTTGAAGGATGTTGAGAAAAGTGAATACGAGTCAATGTATGATCGGATCAACCACTATGTGCATGTCTTGACACTTACTGCCATCCACCCTTAAAAATTTGAGAGTTTAGAGATCAAGGAAGTCTGTGGTGTTGGTTTTAAGTGGATCAAGTTCTACCATTATTCTCATACTACTAGTTCTGAAATTCATGTAAATTTGGATGAGGAGTCCAATGAATTAATGGAATTGTTATTTGGCTAGTTTTCTCCTTATGTTCAAAAGAAAATTCAATAGGGACATGTCCCAAAGCAAATGATGATGGATAAGCTATAGTTTTTTGAGAAGTTATGGACTGTTAAAATTTGAACTCCTAACTCAAAAGAAGGTCTCGGATTTGGTACTATCAGACCATCGATGACTCAAAATTTTGTATGGTTATTAATAGTGAGTTGGAAGAGGATTTCCTTGATGTAGAAGATGACTCTAAAGAAAAGCTAATAGATGATGCTCTGCCAGAATTTGAAGAAGAGATCAAATCAACCATCGACAAATTGAAGGAAGTCAACTTTAGAACTGAGGAGCATCCCCGACACACCTTCATAAGTTTGCTACTCAGTGAGGAAGAATTTATAGAGTTAATCAATTTTTTGTTAGATTTCAAAGATTGCTTTGCCTGGAGCTATTACAAAATGCCATGATTATCTGTAGAAGTCGCAGTGCACAAGCTTGGGATGGACAAGAATATGACTCTAGTGAAACTTGCTCCAAGAAGAATGCGTCTTGAAATAGCGCAATGAATCCTTGCCGAGGAGAAGAATTTAATAGAAGCCAAATTTTGAGAGAAGAAAAATACCCGACGTGGCTAGCCAACATTCTTCTAGTTAAGAAAATCGACAAATTCGTATATGTGTCTACTTCAAGGATTTAAACAAAGCATGTCCAAAAGATGATTTCCCACTACTGATACCAGAGTTAATGGTGGACATCACATCGGCACACAAAATTTTCTCTTTCTTGGATGGATTGTCAAGATACAATCAGATCAAGATGGCTGCAGAAGAAACATCATTTATAGCTTTCGTAACACCGATTAGGGCCTTTTGCTACACGGTGATGTCATTCGGGTTGAAGAATACCATAGCAACATGCCAATGAGCTAGGGCAAAGATATTTGATGACCTCATCCACAACCAAATGAAGTGTAACATGGATGACTTGATCATCAAAAGAAAGCAATAAATAGAACACTTACATGATTTGAGGATCATGTTTGAATTATTATGATAATATAATCTCAAGATAAATCCCTTAAAGTATGCCTTCCGCGTTACCCTTCAAAAAATTCTAGGATTTTGTTGTCTGTCTAAGAGGAATCTAGATCGACCCAGAAAAGATTAAAGCTATCTTGGAAATTCCTCCTCTCAAAACCTTGAAACAACTACGGTCCTTTCAAGGAAAATTTGCATACCTAATATGTTTATTTCTAATATGTCAAGAAGGTGTTAGGTGATACACCTAAAATATATAGTGTTTTTATACACATTTTTACACCTATTTTAGAGATATTGCATTTTAAAGAAAGCTATTTTAGTGTTTTTATTTTAGGTACAATCAAATGGATGAAAAATGCTAAAAGGAGTGAAAAAGGGTCAAACTTGGAGCAAAATTGAAGTAAGGTGCAAAAATGAATTGGGGCGCCTAAGCGCCCAGGACTGACGCCTAAGCACCAAAGGCTCACACCTAAGCGCTAGGTACCCCGCGCTTAAGTTCCAAAAGTATTTATTTGATGATTCTTTGAATTTAGACAATTTTTTTAAGAGGTGTTTGAAGCAACCAATGGTAAGAACGTGGGAAATATCCCATGCACATGAAAATTGATTCAATTTGCTTTTAACAAGGAAACTTCTAGAAAATTCTTTGAATGGAGACACATTTTGAAGGGACACCAAGGCACCTTTTGGATTTTTATTAAAGAAGACTTGGATCATCAAGAAAAGGGGCAAACCACTCATCAGATTTTACAACCATCATCCATCCAAGTAATCGTTGTCGCCACTGCCCGTCGCCTCCACCACCGCCGTCAACCACTTTCTTTTTATTTTGAGTGTTATTTTGTATTGTGAGTGAAGGAAGAGAATTCAAAGGAACTTCAAGACATTTGGTGGAGAGGATTTGAGATAAGTGTTTATCTTTGTGACTACACTTGGTTTTCATCTAGATTTCTTGTTTGTATGCATGATTTCTACTTTTAAACTCATGTGTGATTGTGTTTTCTCCATGGATTCTGAGTAATTTTATTTATCTATTTCCTTGAAATGATAAGTGATTAAGTGTTTAAAGAATGTTGTGTGAAGTATTAGACTTCAATGTTGGAAGAAGTTGTGATGATTTAAAACCTTGCACTTCATTTACTTTTTGATTTGGTCAATTAAGATGTTAATATCTGTTATGAGAACTTGTAAGATCCAATAGGATATTGACTTAGTAAACAAATGGTTAGAATCACATATTGATTTTATGAATCAAAATGTAGTTCAAGGGGTCGAGTGCAAATAAATAGAGAAATAAACATTTCAAGGGTGTAGAAATATAGGAGTTTATAGTGACAGGCTAAAGCCCAAAATTTGATTTAGAGTTTTAGGTTTTGATACGAGATGTTAGCCCCCAGGTGGAGGGAGAAGAGGGAACTCTACAGTGAGAGCTAGTATCTTTTCTACCTAATTGGTTTTCAAGCCTATTCAAACCATAGATTAGTCAATGTTCTTTTGCTCCTATTTCACACAACTCATTTAACATACTTCCAAAACATAATTTTTATACTTATTGCTGACTCATGATAAAGAAAAAGTTATTTTATTTATACAGCCTTCATCTTGTAAGTATTTATTTAAGTTAATTAGTTGCTTACTTTTTTTACATAAATCAAAAATTACGAAAAGATTCAAATTTTCATTCTTATTATAGCACTTTAAGTTTAACTAAAAATATTTTGCAAAGTAGATTTTGGTCATGTAAACTTTCTAGTTTCCTAAAGTACATATTGGTAATCTCCCTGTAGGTTTGATATTCGGGGCTAAAAAAAAGTCCTATATTACTTGATAACGATACGTATATTTGCATAGTATCACATATTTAAATTTTATAATTGTATTCTTATTTGTTTCATAGTGGAAAACTTACTTAGCTTTTTCTTTGGATCTAGTTTTTGACTTTGTTGCATATTAAGAATAACTATTAAGGAAATTAAACATATAATTACATACATTGCATTTACATATATACCGAAAAATCAACACCAAGTTTATGACATCGTTGCCGAGGAGTTAAATTACAGAAATTTGCAAAATTTACAAAAGATTTTTTAGAAATAAAAATTTTCAATTTTCATAAAGTCTTATTTAAACTTTAAGGATTATTATAGGAATATGATGCACCAAAAATATATGTATTTTTAGGCCTATATTTTATACTCATTTTTGGTGATATTGCACTTTAAAGGAAAGTATTTTTCATGTTTTATTGTTAGTTGATGATTTTTAGGACTTGAAGAAAAAAAGAAGCAAAAAGGATAGATGTTGGATTCAAAATGGCATTTTGGAAAAAAATACTTAGCGCTGACAGCGTTAGTAAGAACGTCAACGGTGTCAGCATAAACCAGGAGTCCAGAACCTTATCAATGTCGACGACACCATTGTGTCCGCTGATGGCGCCAAAGTCAATGCTGCGCAAAATTCTATTAGATTCGATGAATTTGGATGCTTTTTTGAAGAGTTATTGGAGGTGCCTCTTGGAAAACGAACATTATGCTTTATTTAGAGCAAAAATTGATCATAAAAAGTGGTGGTTAGAGGGGGCTAGTGTGCAATTGAGTTTAATTGAGTGTTCTAGTGTTTTGTGTGGTGAGTTTAAAAGTGATTTCTCTTAAGAGTTGTTAGAGAGGGAGAGAAGTGAGATATTTTTTCTTCCTTACATCTTTAAAGAGAAAGGCAAGAGTGTTGTAAAGAGAGAAAGAGTCCAAGAGAGGCTACAAGGGATTTGCCTACAAGAAGAGTTATAGATAAGTGATGTTTGTTTATTATTATTGTATAAAATTTATTTTATTCATGAAATTAGTATTTTGTCGTATCTTCCTCATGAGGTCTGAGTAGTTTTCATTTTCTTTGGATGTGTCAATTTTTAAATATAAAAAAAATTGTGATGATTTTTTCACTCCGTTCTTAATTTACTTTTTGATCTGGCCAATTGAAATGTTAAAATCTGTTATGAAACATATGATTCGGGAAATGAAGTATGAGTTCTACAAAAAAGTAAGAATCACAGTCAATTCTATAAAATAAAGTTTCGTTCATAAAATTGGGTGCAAATAAATAAGGATATATATATATATATTACTGGGTGAAGAATTGAAGATTTTAGGGCGACAGACTAAAATCCCCAATTTGGTCTTAGTGTTTAAGAACTAAAGTAAGAGTTAGCCTTCAGGGGAAGAGAAGTGGGAGCTCTTAAGTGAGAGTCAATATCCTCTCAGCCTACTACAAATTTCAAGACTAAACCTGAGATTAGCAAATGATTCTCTATAACAGTTGACTAAAGGTAGAGAAGTAAAATTGCTCATATTTTGCACAATACAAATTCAAATAATTTTTCTTTCTCATTTAACCAAAAACTCATTGTAGTGGGAAAGATGCTTTCTCATATTTGATAACTTCATCACAAAAACATAATTTGGTAGTTATAGTTTACCTTTACTTTACGATCTTGCTAGTAGTTCATAATTTAATTCTTAGAGCACCTTAAATATTCAAAATTAGTATAGTATAATTTTTATTACTATGAATTTCTTAATTTAGATTACAATATCAAATTAAAACCTTCCTCGTTGGATCAATATTTGGGGCTTAAACAGAAAATCATGTATTACTTGATAACAATATGTATACTTGCGCAGAATTCCATCATAAATTGATTTAATTTCTTATTCATAAATAACAAACCGAGTTTTTGGCATCGTTGCAAAGCAGAGTCAGTTGTATTAATTTTACAAATCTATAATTTTCGGCGATCAAGTTTTTAGCGCTGTTGCCAAGAAAGACAACAGTAAATTAAATGGATTTGGTAAATTAGAAAACTTAGTGATAAAACAATAAAAAATAAATAAATAAAAAATCATAAGAAAATTAATATTAAATATTTTTTTAAAGTGTACTTTTATAGAAATTTTACTTTGCTTATTATATTTGTTTATGCGTAGTATTGGATTTGAATAAATGACGATTCAAAATTAGAATACACTATTAGAAAAGTTTGAAATCAACAAATAGAAATTAAAAATTTGAACGAAACAATGAATAACTTAGATAATCAAATAAATGAAAATTTACAAAGACCTTTAAAAGATTATGCTAATCCTACAGCGGATGAACTTGGCTTGACTATTCAAAATTCTGATGTTGCTGCTAATTCATTTGAACTTAAACCTGTTATTATTCAAATAGAAAAAAATAATCAGTTTGGAGGAACACCTATTGAAGATCCTAACTTACATCTTGCTAGTTTTCATGATATATGTGCTACTATTAAATATGATGGGGTGTCTAATGATGTTGTTAGGCATAGACTTTTTTTTCATCAAGGGAAAAAGCTAAAGCTTGGTTAAATTCATTAGAACCAGGATCTATTAGAACTTGGGAAGAACTATCACAAAAAAATTTTGCTAAATATTTTCCACCCTTGAAAACTGCTAATCTTATAAATGATATTACATCTTTTTGTCAGTTCAAAGGGGAATCGATATATGAATCTTAAGAAAGATTTAAATATCTCCTAAGGAAATGTCCACACCATGCTTTACCAGATTGGTTAATTATTCAAACTCTTTACAATGGATTAGTAGGATCACTTAGATCTGTTAAAACTCTTGTTATAGGTGGATAATTAATGTCAAAACCTTTTGATCAAGCATATTCTTTAATAGAGGAAATGACTACTAACAATTTTCAATGGCCCTCTGAACGAGTAAATCTAAAGAGAGTAGCTAGTATTCATGATTCTAATGTGATGTGTATTTTAGCATCTCAAATTATCGCTATATCAAAAAATATTATTCGAATAGGAGTGAATTATTCTCAAATACCACCAACATTAGAGGAAAAATCACTAGAATAGATAATTGATATTCAATCATTTTATGAAACTTTGAATGTTATAAATAATAGAAACAATAATCCCTATTCTAATTATTATAATCATGGATGGAAAAATCACCCTAATTTTAGTTGAAATAAGTATAACAGTTTGGTGAACCCCTAAGGAAATTTGTATAACCAAGGGAATTTTAATTATAGAGCTTATTATCCTCCCGGATTTAACAATAACACACAATTTAAGGAGAAGAAGTTGACTATGGAAGAAGTAATGTTGAACATGAGAAATCAAATACAAAATCAAGGGGCTGCAATTAGAAATATTGAAAATCAATTAGGACATATTGTTATTGCACTTAGTAATAGACCTTCAGGAATTCTTCCTAGTACTGTTGAAGTTAATCCAAAATATCAGAATAAGAAGCAGATTAAAGCTATTCAATTACGAAGTGGAAAAGAGGTAGAAACAAGAATCCAATGAGAAACTGAAGTTGAGGAGGAAAAAGGTAGAAATTGAAAGTGACAATGATGAAAATAAACCAATACAAATTTCATTAAAAAAGCCATCACCTATGTTTCCTCAATGACTGAAGCAAAAAAATAAAGATAAACAATTTACAAAATTTTTGGAAATCCTTAAAAAACTAACGATAAATATTCCTTTGATTGAGGCTTTGGAACAAATATCAAGTTATGTAAAATTTAAGAAGGATATACTAAACAAGAAAAAGAAGTTTGAAGAACACAAAATAGTTGCACTCAATGAAGAGTGTAGTGCCATTATTCAGAAAATGATTCCTAAAAAGTTAAAAGATTATGGTAAATTTACTATACCTTGTGCTATTGGTGAAAATTTTTTTGGGAAATCCTTATGTGATCTAGGAGCTAGTATTAATCTTATGCCTCTATCAATATTTAAACATTTAAATTTAAGAGAAATTTCCCCTACTACTGTAGCTCTTTAGTCAGTTGATAGATCAATAACTTATCTTAAATGAGTTATAGAAGATGTATTAGTGAAAGTGGATAAATTTTTTATTTCTATAGACTTCATTGTATTAGATATAGAGGAAGATAAAGAGATTCCTATTATTTTGGGGAGAACATTTCTTATAATAGGAAGAGCTATGATAGATGAGCAAAAAGAAGAATTAATAATGAGAGTCAAGGACTAAGAAGTAATATTTATTATAGGAAAAGCTTTGAAATATCCTGTGATAGAAAAAGATAACGAATGTTTTAGAATGGAAGTTGCTGATTATCTAATTAACGAGAGACTTAAGGGAATGTTTGAAGAAAAATTAAGGTAAGAAGAGTATTTTGAGAATGAGAATGTAATAAAAGAAGAGAATTTAGATTATGTTAAGGAAAAATTTGAAATTTTAGACCTTTTGGAAAATGATAATAAAAATTTTATTCCTTCAAGTATTAAACCACATGAACTAGAACTGAAAGTACTACCTGGCCATTTAAAATATGTGTTTTTAGGAAATTCATCTATATTTTCTGTTATTTTATCTTTTGATTTAATTGAAATTAAGAACAAAAATTAGTAAAAATGTTGAAAAGATATAAAAAAGCCTTTGGATGGAACTTAGCAGATATTAAAGGAATCAGTCCTTCAATTTGTATGCATAGAATTCTATGAGATTAACAATACGAACCTAAAGCTGATCCTCAAAGGAGATTAAACCCAATAATGAAAGAAGTTATTAAAAAATAAATCTTAACATGGTTAGATGTTGGAATTGTATATCCTATTCAGACGGTGCTTGATTTTTTATATACCGACAAGTATATGTATCCCCGACAATCCCCGACAACGCTACTAGAAGAATCCCCGGCAACGACGCCAAAAACTTGATAGCGACTTTTATATATGCTTAAAAATATAAGATAAATATGGACGTAATAAATCTTCAATGATTGTAAAGTCACACTAATCAACACAATTATATGTATCGCTCAAGTAATTTAGGACTCTAATGGAGTCCTAGATATCATTCCCACAGGGAGTAGTTTAGAACTACGAACTAAGATTTTAGAAAAAAGCAATTATTTAATCCCAACAACGAAATTCAATTTGCTTATCTGTCACTAATAGGTGATTGAAATAAATATATAAATTTAATAACTATTAAATAACTAATGATACTAATGAAGGTTTAATGTGATATTCAATACATAAGAAAACATACTTCTCCTTGTCAAGAAATTATAGTGAATGGATAAAGTGAATTGGTTCAAATTATATTGTGTCAAATAGGAGCATAACTATTCCTTACCCTTTGGTCTAGGCATAAGTAACATTGACTAATCCTATGCTTGTTTACTAAATCTGCAGCTAGGCTGAGAGGATACCGGCTGTCACTTTGAAGATCTCACGTTCCCCTCATCCAAGGGCTAACATCTACACTTCAGCACCCAAATGACAGGACCAAATTGGGGATTTTAGTCTCTCACTCTAAAATCTCAAATTCTACGCCCGATAATATTATTTCCCTATTTATTTGCTCCCAACTTCCAAGGGCTTTGACCTTCCTGAATCTTGGATGTAATCTTCACTTTATTTGTAAAACTCAACATATTTTAACAAATCAATTGGCTAAATTAAGAATGAAGTGAAAATATCATCACAATTTTTAAAACATTTTCATGGCTTCACCAATTCAAATCATCATTTCACAAATCTCGAGACAAGGAGAAAGACAGAGAAAAATAATCAGATCTCATGAAGAAAACACTACAAAACACAAAATTCATATATAAAATCAAAGTCATACAAACTATAATAAGTAAATATGTCATAGTTCTTACATCATTGAGCCTCAATCTTTTCTTCTTAAATGAATTTCCATATTCTTAATACTTCAAGATATAGTTTCCTTTACTTTAAATAGTTAACTATAATCTTATTTACTTATATAAAAATTTCTTAAGTTACAAAATTAATTTTCATTACAAAAATATTTCTTTAAATCTACTATAATTTTTAAATAGTTACAAAAATATAGTTACCTGAATTAAATTCACTACATAAAATCATATAAATAATTTTTGAAAATATTGAAATAGAGGACATCTAATTGTTAATATTTTTCTTCCCTCCCCCAAACTTGAATTTTTAAATATGAAATAATACAGGTGGAAAGAAAAAAAATTATAAATATAAATCATACTTCAATATTGTGAACATTTTCATCATTCTAAAATTTTTGCAGGCCTTCTCAAATTTTTACTTCACCTGGTCTGTAATATTAGGAGCTTTCTACACATATAAATCATTAGAGGAATTTTTGGGTAATGAAATTTTGAAATAAGTAAAAAACTAAAACATTAAACAAGCACGACATTTCCTAATACAAACACAATACTAAACAATACAATTAAAATTAAAATGCAAAAATAAAAATGACATTACATTACAATCCACAATACTACTCAACATCTATTAAACTACACATGCACATTAAACTATAACACTAACTTTGTAACAAAAATTAAAAATCAACCAAGTACAACGAAATAATAAAAATGAAAGTCCAAATACAGAAACATCCATTTCTATTACAAGAAAATCTTATAGAAAGAAAAGTATAAATATAAGTACATCAATTACATTCACATATCAAAATCTCAAGCTATATCTTCATCGCCTTGATCAGCAGGTGGATCGGAATGATACTGAGTATACCGAGGGCACTCAGGAAAAGTAACATCAGGCTCACCTCTGTAATGTCGGGCCTGAGCTTCATAATAAGCTACCTCAAAATTTTGAATGCCTTTGAAGGTACTCACTATCATAGTCGTGTCGACGCTCTAAACCTCCAATCCTTTCATTTATCAATTCTATGCTTTTTCGCTGCAAGGTCCACTCATTCATTAATTCAAAGAGGGTAGGAGAACTAGAAGGTGGAAGGTCATAACTTATAGAGGGGGCATCTCTACTAATAGAAGGTTCTTGACTTCTACTCCTAGTTCTCCATTTCTCATGGGATTCATAAGTCTTCAAATTAGCCTTACTAATGAGTTTCTTAGGGTAAACTCATTCCTCATCTCCAATCTCCACTCCAAAAAGTTTGCAAATTGTATAAATAAGTTCAGGACGTCCTAGACCTCTACTAGTCTCACTCCTCATTGTAGTCAATATATTCTTAAGAATAATTCTCCCCATAGTTATAGTTCTACTATTCTGAATATAGAAATTCAGAATAGCTCTATCTCTAATTACCTAAGTATGGTGATAAGTCGGTAACATAGTAGAGGAAATGAAATAGTGTCATGCATTAGAGGTGGCATTTAGCATGGAAGCAGAAATATTTACCCGTTCTCGCTGCTTTATCTTCCATGTTCCTTTCCCATCAGTGAGAAAGTTGATCACATCATTCGACGGGCCTTCCATTGTACTAAAGCATTCATATTTGCAGCTATAAGAGTCTGGGACTTCATAAAAAGTGTTGATGCGAGCGGGAGTAAACTCAACAGGAAATCCACGCACTTGAACAATTCAGTCATCAGAATAAATTACATTCGAGTAGAACTCCTTCAAAACATTTGCATCAGCTTTATTGGTGGTGTAACAAAAGTTTTGTTACCTCCGTTCGGTAATAACTCGTTCAATTTCTCCTCCCAGACTTTCAAAAACTCGATCTTGTAAGCACTTCTTTCCTTTAAATATGGAAGTAAATTTTTTTTGAGCCATCGCATTGATGAAGCGAGACTCGTCAAACCCAACTCTTCTCCTTGACGTAGAGTCATTTCAATGTAATCAAATTATAGAAAAATTCTAAAAATTAGTTCAAATATGCAAATCATGCCTTACAGTAGTAATTTTAAGAGTTCAACATTAAGATCCATGAATTTCTTCCCAAATTTTCTTCACATTCTCTAATTTTTCGGATCTCCTCAATGTGGAAGAAATCCATGGTGAAAATCAAATATTTTTAGTTTGGAGTGAAGCTCTTACCTAGAGATGATCAAATCCGGTGTCAAAAAGCCTTGAAATCGCCTCTCAATCCAAGATCTTTCAAGCCTTGGGTCGAAAATGACATTTTTAGGAGGAATGAGATGATGAATAGTGGCGGTTGACTTGTCAAAATTGCGATTAAAGGTGTTTTTTCATGAGCTTGCCTTCAGCGTCGGCATGCTCCATTGGAGTAAAAATCCTAAGTCTCGGGAAAATCTCGTCGTCGGCGGCTTTGTGGGTGCCTGTCGGCGGGCTCTATTGATTTTGTCCAAATTCCATATTTTCACGATTTCAATCAATTTCAAGCCTAAACGACATCTGTTTAATCTATATAGACATAATTTTAAGTGACTAAATGATGTACTTAGCACATATAAACTTTCACAACACAAAACATCACATTTATATATAAATTCCAAGAGGTACAATATACGTTACATAACACACCTAAGTTTGGTATTTTCTTAACCTCAATACATTAATTCAGCGTCGCATCCAAACCACAACACTCAAAATGCTGAAAACAAAACATCCTATGCTTAGTCTCAACTATACAGAGATTTAAAAGCATAATTCTAAAGCAAAGAAAATACAAAGTTCAAATCAAAATACATAGATAGACAGATAGGTAGTAATATAAATCTACTAATTTTCAGACTCAGTACTAGATTCCCCTCTGAGATCACCCATTTATTGCACATGAACAAAGAGGTTGTAGAAGGGTTGGAATGGAAACTCTTTAGTGGAGTCCTCTTATATTAACTTCATCCTCCTCATCAGTCGTATCAAGCTATGTTCTAAATGTCCAGAGAGCTCAAAATGTTCCTTCATCCTATAGTATAGATGATAGAAGAAAACAGAGATATTATTAATCTCATTCATGATATTTTGTACCTCCTTTTCCAATTTCTTGATTCAGCGCAGGATCACCAGATACTTTTTAAGAATTAAGGGTTAAATTGGCAGTGAATTCTGAGATGATTGATCTATTTAATTGCCATGACATTTTCATCTTCAAAAGCTGGGAATCTCTCAGTTGGGTCCAAAGGCTTTCAAGGTAGCAGTACCTTTTCCCAAATTTCATATGACACTTCGAAATAAATGCAAAGTGAGAAAATTGTGGAAGGGTGTCCAAGCCCATAAGTTGATCCATGAACGATCAGGCCTAAAACCGACTTCACAATTTTTGATCCAATGTCGATCGACAGTCCTCTTTGGATGTAGTAATTCAAAATGGCACTTTCTTTAGAAACTTTGCCGATCTTCATTGTCAGTAATAGTTTCGCAGAAATGAAAAAGTGACAATGTTTTGAAACGGGATTTAGAAGTGTCGCAGAAAAACTAACATACTCATTTTCTCTTGTTTCCCAATTGATTTGATGCGCTTGGAATTGGACGCCGATTGAAAACTTGCATTCTGAGATTATCAGGAGAATTGGACGCCATAGAAATGAGATTGGTGGAGTTTCACTTCATTTTTAGAGGGAAAATATGAGCTAGGAGTTGAATTTTTTAGTTTAAAAAGATCATTCCCGCCCAAAAATCGCCAAAAACCGCAATTTGAACCCAAGTAACTGCTATCTCGCCGGTCTCGCTGTCGGCGGGGTCGAGGGCGCCGTTGGCAAGCCTCTGTATTAGATTTTCTTGGACTCTTGAGGAAAACCCACCATCGGCTGCATCGAGGGCGCTATCCGAATGCGTTCTAATTTTTCTCTATTGATCCAATTTTTAAGATGTTTCAAGGGTAAATAAGAGTAGTAGAGCTTAATACTACCACATACTAATGATAATTTCAAATAAAAATTGTTATAATCGCGATAAAAGTAAAGATAAATATGGGTTGCCTCCCATAAAGCGTTTGGTTTAACGTCGTCAGCCCGACCTTTTCAAGTGTGATTCAGGTTGACTGATCATTAAAACCTCTTTAAACTTTGGTGTTTTACCCTCATAATATGGTTTTAAACTATGTCCATTTACTTTAAATCTATTTTCCGTCTTCTGATCTTCAATTTCAACAGCTCCGTAAGTATAAACTTAAGTCACAGTAAAGGGTCCTAACCAACGAGACTTCAATTTCCCAGGAAATAACTTCAGCCTAGTGTTGTAAAGTAAAACTTCTTATCCTGGTTCAAAGTTCTTCTTGTTAATCTTTCGATCATGCCATAAATTTAATTTTTCCTTATAAATTTTTTCATTATCAAAAGATTCATTTCTTAATTCTTGCAATTCATTTAATTGTAACAATCTCTTCTTACCAGCTTCTTTCAAATTATAATTGAATTCCTTAATCATCCAATAAGCTTTATGCTCCAATTCTACTGGTAAGTGACAAGTCTTTCCAAAAATCAGTCTATAAGGAGTCATTCCAATAGGAGTTTTATATGCAGTCTTGTAAGCCCATGATGTGGTATCCAGTCTAGTGGACCAATCTATTCTACTAGGGTTTACATTCCTTTCAAGTATTTGTTTAATCTCTCTATTAGAAACTTCAGCTAACCCACTGGTTTGAGGATGATAGGCAGTAGAGATTCTATGAATAATATTAAATTTTTCTGTCGATCTCTGAATATATTATTTCTAAAATGGGATCCTGCGTCAGTGATAATCATTCAGGGCATTTTGTATCTAGTGAAAATATTTTTCATTAAAAATCTTGAAACACTTTTAGCATCACAACGAGGTAAAGCTTCTACTTTAATCCACTTAGAAATGTAGTCCACTGCAATTAATATATATAAGTTCCCAAATGAAGGAATAAATTGTCCCATAAAATCTAATCCCCAAACGTCAACAATCTCAACTTCTAACATGAAATTTAGAGGCATTTTAAATTATCTAGATATATTGCCTCCTCGTTGACATTGATCACAAGTTTTTATGTATCTATAAACATTTGTAAAGATAGCAGGACAATAAAATCCAGCTTGTAAAATTTTATAAGAAGTTTTATCTATCCCTAAATGTCCTCTAAATTTAGAATCATGATATTTCTAAATGATTAGCTCAATTTCTTCATAAGGTACACATCTTCTCATAATCAGATCTTTAAATTTTTTATATAAATAAGGCTCATCCCACTTCCTTTGTTGTTGCAATGTCAACATAGGTGACAAAATATCACTTATAATATAATTAACAATATCAGCATACCATGGTATTTTCCACTCATTAATATTATAAAGTTGTTCATCAAGGAAACTATATGTAATTTCATTGTCAGTGTCAGATGATTCTTGGTTTTCTAATCTTGACAAATGATCAGCAATTTAGTTATCAGTTCCCTTTCTATCAATAACCACAAGATCAAATTCTTGCATCAAAAGTGTCCATCTAATCAACCTTGGTTTAGCATCCTTCTTTTGCATTAGATATTTAATTGCATAGTGATCAGTATGCACAACACATTTAGCTCTAATTAAATAAGATCTGAATTTATCTAAAGCATACACAATGGCCAGTAACTCTTTTTCAGTAACAGTATAATTAATTTGTGCATCATTAAAAGTTTTACTAGCGTAGTATATAACTTTAAAAATATTTTCATACCTTATTCCAAGGACAGCTCTAATAGCATAATCACTAGCATCACACATCAGTTCAAATGGTTTCTCTCAGTTAGGTGAAACTATAATAGGGGTTGTGATTAATTTTTCCTTTTATAACTCAAAGACATTTAAACAGCTTTCAGTAAATTCAAATTTCTTGTCCTTTTCTAAAAGTTAGCATAGAGGTTTGGTAATTTTTGAAAAATCTTTAATAAAACGCCTGTAAAATCCAACATGTCCAAGAAAACTCCTAACCTCTCTTACATTAGTAGGAGGTGTTAGTTTAGATATAACTTGAATTTTTGCAGGGTCTGCTTCCATACCATCTTCCAAAATTTTATGCCCTAACACATTTCCTCCTCCAACCATAAATTGACATTTCTCCCAATTCATAACCAAACTAGTTCTTTCGCATAACTCCAAAAAATTTTCAAAGTAATTTAAGCATGTGTCAAATGATGTTCCAAATACAGAGAAATCATCCATAAATACTTCCAATCAATTATCAATTAACTTACTAAATATGGACGTCATACATCTCTGAAATGTTGTAGGTGCATTACATAATCCAAAAGGCATTCTTTGAAAAGCAAAAGTTCCAAAAGGACTTGTAAATGTTGTCTTTTCTTGATCCTCGGGAGCAATAGGAATTTGATGGTAACCAGTATATCCATCTAAAAAACAAAAATATTTGTGCCAAGCAAGTCTATCTACTATTTGATCTAAAAAGGGTAAAGGGAAGTGATCTTTCCTGGTAGCAATTTTTAATTTTCTATATTCAATGCAAATATGCCACCAAGTAACTTGTCTAATAGGTATTAATTCATTATTTTCTTTTGTTTCAACAGTCACTCCTCTTTTCTTAGGAACACAATGAATTGGACTTACCCACGCACTATCTAAAATAGGATACATAAATTTTCAACGAGAATAATAGGAAGATGACAGGTACGCCGTAACTGTTTACTTACTTTCTATAATTTTATTTGTTGCATTCTATTCTTGCTTTAAAATATTATACATGCTTGGTTGTGGATGTTACTTCACCTGCCAAAAAAATCATTTTTAAAAATTAATCAAACAATTTTCAAAATTAAATTTAAACCCTTTTAAAGGTAACGATAAATCCTTTGAAATACAACTTCACAATATGTCCTTTTGAATTTACGGGAGTCCCTCGGATGAGGTAACCAATGGTTGCTAATGAGATATCCCCGATTTAAATTGGGTTAACAACTTATTTAAGTTAAGTAAATTAAAAAAAATAGTGGTACCAGAAAGAGGAAACCGTGGGATCCTAACCAGTGTCGTTCTAATCAACTTTAACCCCCTATTTTGAACTATACTTGTTATTTAAACCTTCAAACCTTTAGACTTTAAAATTGCTACTTTATTGAGGAGCTTGTAGCTCACTCTATGGGCAACAATCTACAACAGCTTGAGGATCCACAACAACACATCATTTCCCTACAGTTAAATAATAAGCCATAGGATTTAGAGGTTGTTTGCTTAGTGCAACATAAACCTCACTTTATCTTTAAACCTTTGCACAATGATGTTGTGCAATCTAAGATCTAATTCATTTTAGGATTTTGAGGTTGTCATTCGTTACATCATAAATCCTCCTATCTTTCAGGATATTTGTGGGATCATCTCACACAAGTGTAAGCTGTAAATAGTAATAAATGAGAAGAGAAAACATTCAATAATTTTCTTTTCGAAATGAAGTCAAACAATAAGGTAGTTTGGGAAGTCACCTATGTTCACCTCAGGTTCTATGACAACCCCTAGTTTCTCTTCCTTTGGATTTTATAACAATGCTCCAAATTTGAGCCTTCCTCATTTGATACTCATTGGTCTGATCTTTGAAAATTCCTATCCCTTTAAAATGCTTGAAGATAATACTTTCATATCTAAAGCGAGAGTTTTCTTAGGTGACATCAGTCATTTAAGATGTAATTAACTATAGGGGCTTGCCTCTATATAGAGATTTAAGAACCCAGGCAATATAAATCTTATATAATCCTCATTATTAGATACAGAAACATGTTAGTCAACATGAAAAATGAATTTTTGCAAACTAAAATGGATGTCATAAATTCTTCAATTTATTTAGTCAAGCACCACCGACAAGTAAAGTATTTATCCTTTGAGGTAGATATATTGCTTGTGATGTTGTGCTCAATAATTTAAACTATTGCAGATATGAGATCACTTCAGTCTTGTATTTAAAAAAATTAAAA
>NEWO01000488.1:271817-312527 GCA_003013225.1 Phalaenopsis aphrodite
TATATATATTGTTTTGTGTCAAATAGGAACAATCCTATTCTTTACCCTCTTCCAAGTACATAAAAATATTGACTAATCCAGGGTTTGGTCCCTAATTTCGTGGTTAGACTGGAAGGATACCGACTACCACTCCAGAACTCTCACTACTCCCTTGCCTGAGGGCTAACAATATCACATTAATTTCTAATCAACTGGACCAAACTGAGGATTTTAATCTATCACCTTAAAATCTTTGATTATGCATCAAACAAAGTATATTTTTTTATTTACTTGCACTCAACTCCATGGATGAAATCTTCTCCCAAGGAATCAAATGTAATTCTCACTATGTTGTAGAAATCATAGCCCTTTTGAAACCTATGTTTCTTAACACATTTTAACATTTCAATTGGCCATATTAAAAAGAAAATTAAAATCAGAGTTCAAATCATCACAATTTTTTTACATTTTAAATCGTATAAAAAAATTAATTCTTCATAAAACCATGTCTCAAAGTAGGGAAAAGGATAAAGAAAATTACTCAATATTCATGAGAATGATATGACAAAACAATGATTTCATATATAGAAACAAGTTTACAAAATAAAGAAATAAAAGAACACAAGTTATCTCACAATCCTTCCCAAGCAAATCCCTAAATTTCTCTTAAAGCACTTTCCCTATTTACAAGCACTCTCAATTCTCTCTTAGAAGTGTAATGAAGAAGAAATCTCTCACCTTCCCTCTCCTCTTACAATCCTTGAAGAAAATATCCAAGCCCTTGACTTTCTCTCTCTCTCTCTCTTGCCTTTGTCTTCCTCTCTTTGACCCCTTTTTATCTCTACCTACATGCCCTAGACTTCCCTCTCTTTTATTAGAGGTTGTCTCTCTCCAAAATGAATTCAAAACTCCCTCCAAAATACTATCCAAAAGTCAACTTTTTTTTAATTCAAAAGACATGTTTATCGTTCAAGAGATAGCCTTTAATAAAAGAACATTCCAAAGTGTCTAGATACATTGAATCACTCTATGAGATTTTTAGAACAAGTGTCTCTTTCAAAATTTGTGCAATATTTGTCCTGAACCGCCTAAAGTCACAAAAAATCATCTCTGGCGCTGGTTCTTGTGCTTCAGGTGCCAAATTGCTTAAGACTGCATTGTTTTGGGTTTTGGGGCTTCAGAAGCAAAATATGACACTTCAGGTGCTAGTTCTCTATAAAATGGGGCTTCAAGTGCTAATTCTGGTACTCATGTGCCAGCTCTCTGTAAAATGGCGCTTCAGGCTCCAGAATCTCAAAATTTGATGTTTTGGCTCCAAATTTTGTCTTTTTTTCTATTTTTGCTCCAAATGCCTAAAATTGATATACCTGCAGCAAAAACATAAAAATACCCTTCTTTAAAGTGCAACATCACCAAAAATAAGCATAAAATGTATACTTAAAATAACACATTATTTTGGTGTATCAAAATCCTCAAACTTAAATGTTACTTGTCCTCAAGTGACACTTTTACTACATAAAAGCATATGACTCAAGATAGAGATTAAATTATAAACTTCTATACTTTATTTTCATAAATAAAATAGTAAAAATTAAGAAAAAAAATTAATAACTTAGGTTCACACTCTAATTATAAGAGTACTTAGTTATCAAATCTAAGATTTCTGAGTATCTATTTATTTGAAGAAGAATTGTAATTTATCATATCAAAAATACTTAGAATATTCATATGAAAAAAAACTTCATGAAAACTTTACTAATAATGGTGCTAATACTCCAATACAAGTTTAGAAAATGTAATAGAGTGTTTTCCTTAAGTTGATTTAAGTGAAGCCAATTTTTTATTACGCAATTCTTCAAGCTTCTCCTCACACATTATTTTGCTTTTATTTTTCTTTCTTTCTTTTTTTTTCTTTTAGAATCTTTTCAATCTTACCTTTTCTTTTTATTTAAATGTGTGCTTACAAATATTGAAGAATGTCAAAATATATTTTTAGTATTTAAAATGTACTTTTCTACATTTGTGAAAAAACTAATTATAAAAAATAAAATAAAAATCACCAAAACATAAATTTAATTTTTTTGAGTCATCTCAAAGTCAGAGAGACTTATGAAAACAAAAAAAAATTAATAAAATATATTCCCTAATTTATTTATCAAAACCCACTAAAAATTATAAAAATTAAAATATAATTCAAAAATCAACAAAAATTATTCTCAGTGGTAATCTGACCTACATGAACCTTCTAAAAAATTCTTAAAGATGGAAGCTATGTTTTAGTATGTTAAATTAATTAACATTGAAAATTCCTATTTTTGAACTAAAACAATTATTAAAAAATAGATAAAAATCAGAAAAAAAAGTATAAATTCTCCTCTAATATTTTAATTAACCCAATGAGTAGGGTAACAAGAAAGTTTCAAAGTAATTTGATTTAAATTTAAAGAATTATGAGATGGAAAGTCTTAAAGGCAAAATGATAATTATGGAATTCTGAACTCTAATTAAAATTTAGAAATAAATTCACAGCACTTTCTACAAAAGAGTAAGTGTAATTTTCTAAATTGTTATGGTTTGGAAGTTAATCAAGTTCGGACGATCCTAATGTGACGAGCTTGATATAGGAAGATAATATTTCACTAATTTGAAGCCCCAAATCAATGGTTAAATGATAGCACAATCTTTTCATCATAATTAAGTTCATTTAATTTAATATTTTTAAAATTACAAATTTACCTACAAAGTCTTAATAGCTTTGTAGTGAACAAGTTTTGATCTAGAATCACTTAATGAGGTTTAGAAAAGAAATGTAATCAATTATAAATATCTTTTAGAACGCTACAATCTCAAATTCAATTGAAAGGGCTAAGAATTTCTTAATAACTTTATTTACCCTTAAGGGCTTCTACCCAAATAATTCTTAAACATAATTTCAAATGGTTGTATAGTTACGTTATTCATGGGATAATTAAATACTAAAGTTCACTAAGCATAAGTTAAGACACCACAACTAAATCATAATTTAACCTAGAATGATCAATTCATTAATATAATAAGATCAAATGAGCTCAAAATGAGCCAGGAAATTCTAAAGTTGTTTAGGGTTACGCCCCAAACATTTTTGTAAGATTCTGAATATTTTGGAGGAAATCATAACATATTATAATTGGTTGAATAGAATCAT
Organism: Phalaenopsis aphrodite; assembly: GCA_003013225.1. Lineage (NCBI taxonomy): Eukaryota > Viridiplantae > Streptophyta > Magnoliopsida > Asparagales > Orchidaceae > Phalaenopsis > Phalaenopsis aphrodite. Next base: position 274,981 of record NEWO01000488.1, read on the forward strand.
CCTCAAAACCTTAAGGACCCACCTATATTTTATTTGAGACTCGATAATCACTAATTTCAATAAAATACCCTATACTACTTATCCTACATTTAAACCCAATGCTCAAGGATTTGAGTCTCCCATAAGGTATTTAAATCCTTGTGAGCAACTGAGAATATTTTGTTAATGTCAATTATGGATCATCAGACTAGTATAAGTCGGAGGTTTAGATGGCGAAGGTGATGAAAACATTGCTTTGGTGTGCTAAGAGAGGGATACAAAGTTGGATTTGGAATATTATCTCCTACCTTAAAGATCCTTCAAGGTAGAGGATAGAACTGATGATACTTTTCACCAACTTTTAGGAATAAGTTGCCTCTGACACTCTTAGGTTATCGTAGTCTTAATCTGATTAAAGTAATTAGTCTGTGACCATAGTGCTTTATAAAATACTTACAATATAATATAACAATAATCTATTTTGTGACATGACTACTTTTTTTTGTAAAAGTAAATTCCACATGCATGAAAAATTAAAGAATTTTGTTGAAAACTTATAAAGTTCCAAGGGTTAATCACTTAAATTGAGGTTAGGGTTTTCCCTCCTCGGATTGTCAGAAGATTGAATTATAAAGCACACAACCCAGCTCCGAGCTCCCACATTTACTAAGTTCTTACAGTTAGCCCCGGTCTTTCATACGTTGTAATGTCAGGTTTTGTTTTACTTGCTCGTGTTTTTCTTATGACTTGTTCAGATTTCCTTACACTAGATTTTCATGCAATTTACTTAGATTTTTTGTCATTATATCATGTTTATGAAACTAACCTTGCAGAAATTGCAGGAGCGTCATATATGAATTTATAGTTTATTTTCTATAATATTTTTAGTTTATTTTACTGTCACTTCACTTTACCATTCATGCTCTACTTGTTATACCTACAAAACAAGAAAATTCTTTCAAAAATTAAACATACGCTTTCAAAAAATTGAATGGACATAATTCTCACCTTTTGGATTTATGAGAATCACCTGGATGAAGTAACCTACAGTTTCTAAGGAGAATTCTCCAGTATATATGAGTTTAATCGCTTGTCTATACTAAGTAAAATCAATAGAAAATGGTGGTGTCGGGATGATGGAACCGTGAGGACTTGACTGGAGCCACTTAACATAAATTAAAATTCCCCTAAAAACTTAAACAAAATAAACAAACAAAAATATAAATTGACACATAAACTGTAAACCCATAACACACACACCTTAGAGCTACTAATACATTAAAGAGTTCGGAACAAACTTGATGGGAAGCACAACAAGGAGCATGGATGGAGCTGCAAGCGGGTCTACTTCAGCATAATTTTCCTTAGTTTAAACAATAAGCCATAGGATTTGGAGGTTGTTCATCTAGCACGTCGTAAAACTTACAACCTCAATACCCTATCTTTAGGCTCCTGCACAATCATGTTGTGCAGCATAAGTTTTAATTCTTTTTAAACTCTGAGGTTATCATTTAGTACGACATAAACCCTCCTATTTTTCTAGGTTATTTACATGATCAGGATCATGAAAGTGTAAGCCCTAAGTAATAAAATTATCAGGATGAAACATTAAATAACATGTTTTCAAAATTGAAGCCGAACAATAGGATAATTTAGAAAGTCACCGAGGTTTTCCTCGGAATCCATGACGTCCCTTACCATTCATTTCTTTGATTCTGAAAATAAATGTTCCTCCTCGAGCCACTCCCACTTGCTTTTGCCACGTCCAACCTTGAAAAATCTAAACTTTGAATTCTTAAAGACAAGTACCTATGATCATCATCGAGAGTTTTCTTAAGTGACTTCAGCCATGTAAGATGTAATTAACTATATGGTTTGTCCTTATAGAGAACTTTAGAACTCAGGTAAAATAAACCTTATCTAATATTTATATTAGATAAAGGAACTTTTCGATCAATATTAAAAAAATTTATAGACCAAAACAGATTCATAAATTTCTTAGTTTAAATGATTGAGTCTATTATCAAGTAATGTTCTTGTCTTTTGAGATAGTGTCACTTGGGGTATTGTGCTCAATTATCTAAATTATCAGATATATGAGATCTATTTGGTCTCATCCATTTTCAAAATTAAAATAATATTTTCAAAAATTAAAATTATAAATATACTTACAAATAAAAATAAATTATATAATTTCAAAAATGCACACCAAAATGATTATAGGCAATCAAAAGAAATGTTAGATTTTTATAACTGGGTACCTGACCCAAGCTCTCCTGAGAAGTCAACTAGTGTAGTAGATATGGAATTGTTTCCTCAGCTCCTCTTGAATCAAAACTAAATAGATGGTTTCTAGTCGGACTCCCAGATGCAGTGAGAGTTCCTCCTTGTCTTTAGACTTTGTAGCAGTGGAGGTGAGACTAGTGACTGCTTTAGACTATGAAAGGCTTGCACACTTTCGATCGACCATTAAAAGTTATTGGCTTTCCTTAATACCTTAAATAAAGCTTGACAAAGAATATGATGTCTGCTGTTATTTAGCAATACAATTTCTATGCCTCCTTTGTATTGCATGGAGAAAGCATATTAAGAGTTCCTTTACTTTCTAAAGATTAGCTTTTATACCTTTGGGCGTTAGGTGGTACCCTATGAACTTCATGGTTGAAGATCCCAATGTGCATTTTAATACATTTAAGTCCATATTATATTTATTGAGAGTTTGGATGGTTTCTTTAAAGTCACTTAAATTTTGTTTGCCCAACCAACTTTCAACTAAAACATCGTTGACATAGACCTCAATATGTTTTCCATTTTCCTAAAAAATATTACATTTATAATATGTTATTAAGTAGCACCAACACTTTTCAGCCCAAAAAGCATTAAAATACTACAGTAAAACCCTTCAAAAACAATAAATGTGGTCATATTTTCAGCATCGAACAATCGCATCTTAATTTGGTGGTAGATAGAGAAGGATCCATGAAGCTCATGACAGAATGCCCAACTGCAGAGTCCACTAGCGCATAAATCCTTAGTAAGGGATAACCATCCTTGGGGCAAGTTGCATTCAAATTTAAGAAGTTCACACACATTATCTACTTTTCATTAGACTTCTGCACCATAAATTTATTAGATATCCAAGAGGGGCATTGCACTTTCTAGATGTAGCTCACCTCTTTAAAATTTTGTACTTCCTCACAAATTGACTAGACCAACTTCAGAATTGATGTCCAAATATTTTGTTTCATAGGCCAGGTAGATGAACTGACATTGAGGTGATGAAAAGCCACATCTAATGTGTGTCTGTCATCTACAGGTCCAACCAAGCAAAAATTTTGTCAATCTTTTAAAGATTCTGAATCAACAATTTTTTTGACATGTATCAAATGTTTCACTAATTAGAAAAACTTTACAATGCTCATCAAGATTCTCAAGGATCATGATGGTAGCTCCGTTGATTTCAAGACCCTCTTCTCGTAAGAGTTTTATGTCTGTCATTTATTGTTCCATGCTCCCTAATTCCCTAAGGTAACATGTTTGGGACTGCTCTAGGTTCCTACGCACAGTCATAATTTTCCTATATCAAGGAAATTTTACTGTTATGTGGTAAGTAGATACCACGGCTATGAAATTTTTGAAGAGCGGGTGAATGAAGATCACTTTATACATTGGTGTTGCGTAAACCACCAAGAAATTCTCCACATTAGTGAAACTGGTGGTCTCCCTTGCACTAGGTGACAAACAATCGGATTGTTCAAAGTGTCTCTCTCCTTTCACAAGAGAACCAATAGAGCAGGTCAATCGGTGCAACCAAATGATCAGTTGATAGGTCCATATAGTCAAAAGTAGTTTTAAATAAGATGTTAACTGAGCTACCTGTGTCAACCAGAATACTACCCACCTGGTAGTTGTAATGATGATGGCATTGTTATTAGGAATCCATTCAAGGGTAAGTAAACTTCAATAAAAATGATTGGGGAAGGGGCTTCCTCTTTAAGATGTTAGCATCATCGTAGCACTCTCCCAATCAGCCCCTCTTTTGGTCAGGTCTTCTAACTGAATCTCATCCCAGTATTGTTGGTACAATCTCTGTAATATGAATAGTGTTTACTATGATAGGTCCGACCAATTAATCTTTAATAGGTGCCTTCTCCTATCACTAAGTATGTGTTTCAGGGGCCACAAACTCCTTGATCTCTTTAGCTCAACTTAACTTTTAGACCAAGCTTCAGAGGTGTCTGCATTTCTCTGTATCATGGTTGTGTCCTTTATGGTACATACAAAACTTGATTGTGTTCTAGTGGAAGGCTTTGACGTATTGGCAGGGCCTTTTAAAAGTGTTCTTTATGTTGAATAGCATCCATAAGTTTTTTCATCAAAACCCTTGGTTGTGTAAGTATCAGAGTTCCTCGATTGCCAGCTCAACAATCATTTGATTAGCTACATCTTCGTGTGTTTTGGTTGACCTCCCTTTCCATGCAGGATGATCAACCTCTTTCACACTTAGGGCAAGAGCCATCCTTCTCCCTCCATCTATCTTTAAGTGTGTCTTTCTTACCTTACTATTATCCATACTTTTCACCTTTTAAGGTAGGAGGGTCCATATATTCCTTTGCTACATTGTATCTTCTAGCCATTTTCAAAAGTTCGACCAAAGTTTTGATTTTTTGCAAACCCAGGAAATACTTATCCCGAGGACTCTTCAACCCTTGTGCTAGTGTGACCTTTGCAAGCATCAGCTCCAGATTTCATACTTCAAGCCTCTCCTTCTAGAACCATATAATATATACACTTGTAAGCTCTTGTAAATCCTTATGGGGCTTTTGGTGATAGGTAACAACAATGTAAATAACCTTTTAAATTCTCTAAAGGAAGTAATAATCCCAATGTGGAGTCCATTCAACCACCAGAGGGATGAATCCCTTAGCATGGTGTAAAATAGTCTGCATTCAATGTGCTAGAAACTTTGAGAACGCATATAGCTAGCTCAAAGGAAGCAATATGATCAGTCAAATATTTTCGGCTGTTGTAGGATCCAAAGATGGAATCTTGAACTTCTCATGGGGTATTCCATTGATAATCTGTTCAGAGAATGCATTCTTTAGTTAATGTTACACTTCTATTAGCCGCTCTTACATCTTGTTCCTTTACATGGATCTAGCACTATCTTGATATTGGGGATTTTCCACGCATTTGACTTCTTAAGTTGTTTGTTCATTTTAGGGCTCAAGTGCAAGGTTATTAGGTTATCGGAGGTGTTGTGCCCTCCCCTCAAGCACCATGCAGGTCAATTCCACAATCTGATCAGCCATCCGGTCAAGGAGCTCCTGATTTCATTGTTGCATGAATTCTCTAAGGGATTCCATATCAGAAGCTTCTCCAACATTTGTTCGTTTTCTGTAACCTGCTCCCATTCTTGTTGAAGACATGACTCCATGCTCACTATATCTTTTAGGATATTGAATCGCAAAATATCCTTAGGGTCATACCCAAGGAATGGAGCATTGTTTAAATAAGAAGAATAAAGTGAATTAAGAGAAAGAGAAGAAAGAGTAAGTCACAAATAACTTTAATTCTTTAGGAATAGATTCTATAGTCTTTATTGTGAAAATGAATCTCTTATTTACAGATCATGGTTAGGGCCAAGTAAATTATACGATTGTCTCTCACTTAATGGGAATGTTACAATTTTATTATGAGTCATTGCACATTTATATATTTGTAACAAACCTTGCTAAACGTTATTGGTGTTGTTCCACATCAGAAACTGCCCCTTATACCATTTCATATTCATAACTACTTGGTTTAGTCTTTTGGCTTACGCTCACTTGGCTATAGTCATTTGGCTGACTGCAAGATACTCGGTCAATCTTTCTGAAGGATTCTTCGTGAAGACTCTTTGTCATCAGGAATGGTTATTCCATCAAGCAGAGGGTATATCACCCTTCATTTGGACAATAAATCATCATAGAAGGATAAGTGAGAGTTTTTCTAAACAATCGTTGACCTTATAAATGCCTTTGTGTTAGTTAATTTGTTATTACAATAGGTGTAAGTTGACCTCACTTTTGGTTGAGGTCTAGATTCTTCCTTAGTAACCTAAGATATAGTCATAAGAATTTCCTGATGACTATTCCTAAAGGACAGTGATGGAACCCTCACTAATATAAATTCTAAATTCTTTTTGGCTCTTCTTGCACTTCTACATGTTGATTCTAACCTCTAGCATCTACTAACTGGAGCGAACATGGGGGAGCTCAAGATGAGTTCCCATAGGACTATTTGGCCTCAGGGTTAGCCCTGGGTGGTGTGCTCTTGGTCAAGTCTACATATACACACACATGAACCTTTCACATTCATCCACAACCTAAACTCTGAACTAAATTTTATTAACCTACTCCCCTACTCAGTTGGAAAGTCATGTGGGTGGTCCCTAAGACCCTTAGTCCTATGCTAGGGTTTGGCTAAGACCAGCACATGGAGGATCCAAAATGAGGTTCCCTTAGGCTCATGGAACCATGAGGGTGATTTTATGATTAACATCTTCAATTGATCTCAAATTTGCCAAATTCCCAAATTCGACCCTTTTAACCCCAAATTTCACCAAATTACCAAAATACCTTGACTAATTTTTTCAAATTGACCCAAAACTCTCAATTTTATCCAAAAGTCATTTCAAAACATTCGAAACAGCTAAAATTAACCAAAGCACCCCAATTTTTCCAAAATTCTGAAAATACCCCTAAAATCCCCAAAATTACCAAAATGCCCTTCATACCTAAAAATTTCCAAAAAAATCTCAAAATCACTCCAAATATCTCCAAAATTAATTTGAACCACTCCATTGGTCCCAATTTAGCCAATTAGCCAATTTTTACCAAAATTCCCTAAATGCCTAAATTCTTCAAATCTCTCGCAATTTCCACCAAATTGACTTCCATCTCACCCAATTTTAATTCTAAATCAAAATTCATCATCTTCCAACCCATTTGGAGCGAAATTGGAGTTTAATGTAACCCAATTTCAAGCTCAACTTTCAAATTCAATTCAAATACGTCAAATTTGCCTAAAATTTTCACCAAATTGAACTTTCCAACCCCTTCAATTCCACCCAATTCACTTCCTAAACACTTCATAACATTCCCCAAGAACAATTTGAACTTTAAATTAGACTCAAACCCAACATTAAACCAACCTAAACAAAAACCCCTAATTTTACCTTAAACTGCAAATTTCACCAAATTGAACCCTATAACCTTTCAATCATCAACCTAATTGACTTCCTAACACGTCAAAACAATATCCTTGACCAAATTGACCATTCAATTTAGGCTAATACAACCCTAGCCAAGTCCATATACAAATCCAATCCAAATCTCATATCTTGAGCCCAAACCCTAAACCCACTTGAAGCAACATGGTTTAACCTTTCTTGGACCAACTCAGCATCCATTAGGATCCTAAGAACCACCATAGATGCTCTTAGCCCACACTCATGGTGCCATGGACCAATGGTCCCTTAGATTGTGGAAACTCTTCCCATTTTTGGCCAAATGACTCATGCTTAGGACACTTTGATTGAACCTCCATCCTAATCACAATTAAACCTTCCCTTGGATTCCCTAACCTTGCTAGCCACCTCCCCTGGCCTGGCCGACTGGCCTATTAGCCGAAAAACCCAAAATCAAGAGAGTCTACCCCATGATTTGAACTCTATTATACCCATACAATGTGGCTCACCCTCATTGGTCATTGGCGCCCCTCAGCCCTCCACCTACGTACCCTTCTGCAGCCTATGGCTTGGCCAAATAAACCCTAGCTTCCTCTCTATTAAAACATCCCCTTATACGACTAAATAAAGAGTGTTGTCATTTCTTTTGGAAGAGTCCTACAAATTGCTCACAGAGTCTCTTTAAGCCTTCCTAAGATCAATCCAACATTTTCCCTCACTGCAATCCCCTGTCAAAGCTCAATTTTGAGTTTAAAATCAAGGCTTTTTTTTACCTTCAACCAAACTCCATAAACTTTTGAATTTCTCGTCCTAAAGGCTTCCTCAGGCAAAACGAGAAAATTCTCCATCAAAACCCGCATCTATTAAGCCCTCTAACTGATCTCGAAAAATATAGTTGTGTAAAATTTATAAAGTTGACTCTGCTTTGCAATGGCAACAAAACTTGATGTGATATTTTATGAATAATAACGTTAAGCACTTAAGGTTTGGATTCTACTCAATTATACGTATCGTTATCAAGTAATATAAGAACTTATTTTTAAGTCTCAAATATTGAGCTCACGAGGAAGGTTTAAATTTGAAATGATAAATTAACTAGAAAATTCACAGAAATCAATCGAAATTATAGTCGCTAATTTTGAATCTTTAAGTCACTATCAAAGCTAAATTATTTACTATTAGCAGAATTAAAAAGTAGGGTTTAAAATTAATAACAACTAAACTATGTTTATCTGATGAAATTTTTTAATATGAAAAAGCATCTTTCCCACTACAATGAGTTTTTTATGAAATGAGATGAGATAAATCATAAATAGTTTAAATATGTATTGTGTCAAATAGGAGCAAGTTTATTTCTCTAACCTGATTTAATGTTATAGAAAATCATTGGTTAATCTTAGGTTTAGTCTCTAAATCAGTGGCTAAGCTAGGAGCATACTGGCTCCCACTCCAGAGCTCCAACTTCCCTTCCCCTGAAGGCTAACTATCGCTTTAGTTTTTAAGCACTAAGATCGAATTGGGGATTTTTAGTTTGTCACCCTAGAAATCTCCAATTCTACACCCATCAAAGTATATTTCCCTATTTATCTGCACTTAATTCCATGAACGAAGTACTCCTTCATGGACTTCAATGTGATTCTCCCTCTATTGTAGAACTCAGACTCCATTTCCCGGATCATATGTTTCACAACATATTTTAACAATTCAATTGTACATATCAAAAATTAAATTAAGAGCAGAGTTGAAAAACCATCATAATTTATTTTAAATTTCAACATTGGTACATCCACATTATCTCTTCATTTCACCATATCTTAGAGTAGGGAGAAAGATAAACGAATCTACTCAGACTTCATGAGAAAGATACAACAAAACACAAATTTTATATATAAAACAAAGTTTATACAATAATAATAAACAAATAACACTTATCTAAAACTCTTTCTAAAAGCAAATCCTTTGTAGCCTCTCTTAGGAGATGTAAGAAGAAGAAATCTCTGACTTCTCTTCCTCTCCAACACTTCTTAGAGAAGAATTTACACTTAAACTCACCACAAAAACTCAAAACTATAAAAAAAAATAAAAAACTAATGGTGTGGAATGGCATGGAATGTAGGTTTGTGAAGAGGAAAACTAAAAATGTGTGGGGGAATGTGAAATGGTGCAAGGGGGCTTTTTGATGAAATTTCGGCCCTCAATAGAGCCTAGGTCGATTCTCCAATATGTGCATCCAAAAACTCTTAAAAAAGCTTCCAAATTCATCAAATTTTCTAGAAACAGAGCATCCACCGACACTGGCATTGTTGGTGTCAGAGGCCCATATTTAAATCGCAAGTCTTTGTCAAATGGTGTCGTCAGCGCTGAACAAATTTTTAACTTCTCCATTTTTGCTCCAAATTCAATCATTTTTTATTTCTTTTTGCTCCAAGTCCTAAAAATCAACAACCTATAATAAAATATAGAAAATGTCTTCCATTAAAGTGCAATATCAGCAAAAATAAGTATAAAATATGGGTCTAAATATGCATATTTTTTGGTGTATCAAAATCTTCCAAACTTAAATATTACTTGTCCTCAAGTAAATCCTTTACTACTTAAAAATATAACTTATGGTAAAGATTTTAACTTCTAGATTTCCATAACTTAGTTCACTAGAAAAAATAGCATCACTTAAGAAAAATTCAAAATAACTCCAGTTAATACTAAAGGTATAAGAATATCTAGTAGTCAAGTCTAAGATTTTTTATTTTCTATTCTTTCCAAGGAAAAATGCAAATTATTCATATTAAATCCACTTATAATATCCATATGAAAAAGAACTTCATGAAACATTACTAGTAAATATGCTAATACTAAAATATATGCTTATAAAATGTAGTCAAGCCTTCTTCTTTAAGTTGATTCAAGTGAAGCCAATTTTTAATTAGGCATCTCCTCAATCTTCTCCTCACATCTTTTTTTTTTCTTTTCTTTTTTTCTCTGTAGGATCATTTTCAATCCTTTTTCTTTTCTTTTGTTTTTCTTTTTTCTTTTTCTTTTCATGTGATGATTACTATATCTGGATATGATTTAATGATTTTGAACTTCACTATCCCCTTCTTAAAGTTAAAAACTTTTCACATTCCTTCACTTTATAAATTTATATTAGCTTTAAAGATTTTTCATATAGTTTTAATCTTTTCTTCTTACATGAATCATTAAGATTTTTAATACTTCAACAATACAAATTTCTTTACTAAAAAGGGAAAAGCATAGTATTATTCACTTATACCAAATAATCTTAATCTCTAAAATTAACCATTATTATTTAAAAATTTTACTTAAGTTTACTATATATTTAGAAACATAGATATAGTTATTTAAAGTTACCCTCTAGTACCAAAGGTCATGTTAAAATTTTTTAAAATATTTTGAAAATATAAATAATTGAGGACAAATAAAATTAAGTTTCTTTTCTTTAAAAAGGAATTTCTCTTCCCCCAAACTTAAATTTTTAAAAGATTTTAAATGAAGAACTAAAAAATTAAGGGTTAAAGAAAACATTTAATACATAAAGAAAAGACATACCTGTTGAAGGTTCTGATTTGAAACTTAGCTCTGAAATATTACATGTGCTAATATGAAAAGCAACAAGACTTAAAACATTAAATGTCACATAATACATATAAAAATTTGCTGAAAAAGAGTTAACTACAAATATATCCAACAAAGTACTAAAAACTAATAACTTTGAGCAATTTCGCAAATCTAAAATTCACAACACAGCATAGAAGAAAAATAAAGTATCACAGTCCACAAACAAACAGTCTCAAAAATAAAGTACAATGAAACACAAAAAATGAACAAAAATCTAACTAAAGCATCACCAATCATCGTCTTCTTCTTGTTCTTCTTCTTCCACGTCCAAATTCTGCTATTGATATGGAGTAAAAATAGGGTGAGTAGGAAACTGAATTGAGTGATCACACTTCATTAATTTGACCATTGCATCATCATAAGCAACATCATATTCAAACTTCTGTCTTATCAAATCATCAAAGTGAGCATTTTTGCCCTTCATAATTTCCATTCTATGATCCATTCTCACAATATCTCCCTGTTGGATCATCATTTGCTCCATAAGTTCTTGGATAGTAGGGGTACTAGAAGTACCTAAAGTAGAAGGAATATCCCTGGTTCTACTTCTAGATCTCCATCCAACATGAGATTCATAAGTCTTTATATTGGTAGGCCTAATAGGTTTTAGAGGTTCAATCCTCTCCTCCTCTGGTTTATAATCATTTACTGCTTATTCACATAGTGTGAGATCAGAGCAGAGTGTGCTAAACCTCCAGTAGTCTCTCCAAAAGCCATAGATCGAGTGTTCTTATAAATAATAGAGTCTACATTTATTTTTTTCATCTGCTGCATGCAAAAGTTCAAGATATCTCTATCCCTTGTAACCTCACTATGATGATTTGTTGGTATCATTTTTCCAGAAAAAAATAAGTGTGAGGCCTTAGATACTACATTTAACATAAAAAGAGGAAAGTTTACCTTAGCTCCATTATTCACCTTCCAGGTTCCTCTTCCATCAGTAAGAAAAGAAATAAACTCATTGAAGGTCTCATTCATAGTAGAAAAAGATTTATACTGGTAGTTATACACATCTTCCAACTGATAAAATTCATTAATCTTCCTCGAAGTAAACTCCATCATTTTCCCACAAACAAACATAAAGTTTACAAAAGTCTCCTTTAAATTGGCGTAGAACTCCATCATTACGTCAATAATCACCTCGGTAGTAAAGTAGCAGAAATTCTCCCATTGCCGACCATTGATCAATCTCTTGACTTCTCCTCTCGGATTTTTAAATCCTCGATCCGGAATCACTTTTTAGTTATACGTAGACTATTGAAGCAAATGTTGGCCTTGTAATTGAAAAACTTTTGATCAACAAAATCTACCTTTCTCTTTCCTTTACTCATTCTAGGTGTCATGGTAAATCGACAAAAATTTCATAAAATCCAAATAAATTCCCAAAAATTTTGGAAATCACTATGTGGAACGTTTTAAACTTAAATCTACTAAGTAAGAGTTCTTCACCAAAGGATTTTCTCAAAATCTTCTAAAAAAATCTCAAAATTTCAGATCTCGACAATGTAAGATAAATCCTTGGTGAAATCAAAAATTTTAAGTTCAAAGTGTAGCTCTTACCTAGATAAGATGAAATCCAAGCTTTGTTTACCTTAAAATTGCCTTAAATCTGAGCAATAACAAGCCCTATGTGCAAAAACTGGAGGTTAAAGGTGACTCAAGAGGTAAAAATGGCATACCACTGTGCAAATTGTGAATTTTAAGGGTGTTTAAGTCAGTCGGGTGGAGGGCGTTGTTGGCGCCCATCCAGCGCCAGTGGTGAAAAATTCACTTATTTAATTTTTTCAATTTTAATTTTTTTCTCAATTTACTCTAAAGTTTATTTAGTCTTTCTGAACATTAATTTTCATCTAAAAATAATTCACAAACAAACATTTTCACAAACAACACCAAACTAGCTTTTATATATGAAAATAAACTTTTTACAAATACATTTTTTAATCACATTTCCACATCTTCAAAGCAAACTAAATTATAATTCAACGTACAAATCAAGCCACAACACTAGAATGCTGACACAAAACTATACACATAATCAAAGTTCTAAAGCAAACTAGAGTAAATTAAATCCACACAATTGCATTAAAATAGAAGTATTTTGAAATAGTAGAGAGTCTAACTTCTTCAATTAATCTGCCTCTTCTTTAGTAATTTTTCCTCTAATATCTCTCATATAATAGTAATCGACATATAAATTGAACAAGGGTTGGTACAGGAACTGATCAGTTGAATTTTCATTGATCCATTCATTTTTCTTGAACATTTGTACCAATCCTTCTTCAACTATTCCTGTATGATCAAGTTCTCCTTCATTCTCCAATCTAGGTGATCAAAAAGGTAATTAAGATTTCCAATTGCATTCGTAATACTCTAAAGTTCTATTTCTATTTTCTTCATTCTCCTCTCTAAAGATATTGAACTTTTAATTATTGGTGGTATCAATGGTGTAGAATGTGATAAATGATCCAAAATACAATCTAATGCTTCATTTCCATTTCCTATGTAATTTCCATCAATAGGAATCATGGGCTCCCAAGGTAGTAAAACTTTTTCCCAACTTTCATATGGAACTTGAGATTGACTGCAAAGTAGGAAAATTGTACAAGAATGCCCAAGTCCATATATTGTGCCATTCATGATAATACCCATAACAGATTTGAAAATAATTGACACTATATCAATAGGTTTTTCCATTTGAATGTAATAGTTTAGAATGACACTTTCTTTTATAACTCTACTAATAATCATGGTAGGTAGTAGTTTTGCAGATATGAAGATATTTCATTGTTTTAAAATTGAGTTAAGCGGCGAAATAGAGAAACTAACGTATCCCTCATCTTTGATTTCCCAATCATCATGTTCATATGTCAGAAAAATTATATACTTCTTGCACCAAATCTTTTGTCAGAATAAAATTTGTATAATGACAGATTAGAACATTTTATATCATATACAAATCATTAATCAGAGCTCGAGTAAATGATGTAGCCTTACCTCGAACAAAGACAACTCCTTGGGTAATTCCATGCAAGTTAGCATAAAACTCTTGTACTATGGGTACTACAACTGCAGTGGTAGTGTAGTACAAAACTTCTCAATGCCTCTTTACAATGATTTTCTTAATCTGTGAACTTGGATTACTAACTCCAGGATTGACAAAGCCTCTCTCCTTGATAAGTCTCTTCTTTGTGATGACTTTGTCGTATAATCTCTGCGTGTGAAAACTGATAAGCATTCTTCTATTAAAAACTCCATACCTTGAAGTATTTCTGGAATTGGAAGCCATGGAATTCAAAATTAGGAAGTTTCTGGGCGTCCAAGTTAGTTTTAAGACTTCAAAAACACCTCTCGGCGGTTATTGTGGAGAGAAATCCCGCCAAAGTCTGCCAAAACCGTTCAACACATGGAAAATGCTCAGGATGTTGTTGGTGCTCCCGATGGCAGTGTCAGTGCCATGGTCCTTTATTCGGGCACCGTCAGTCCACATTATGGCGTCGTCGACGCCAGTGGCCAAATTCGCGTCTGAATTTTTTTTTTGTCAATTTGATTTTAAATCTTCTTTCAATACCAATATTTGTCTTAATTTATGAAAAATAAAATTGTGTAGGACATAAAAATATTATTATTTCCTAGTAGATAAACACATTTAATAACAAAATAGTAATATATAGATATATAGATTCGTATATGGGTTGCCTCCCACAAAGCGCTTGGTTTAACGTCGTCAGCCTGGCATACCATTGGTTTAGTTGGGTTGACTTAACATTAAAACTTCTTTAAATTGGGATATGTGTCCTTCATAATAATATTTTAATTGATGTCCATTAACTTTAGATATCTTTTTAGTTTTAGAATCATTAATAACAATAGTTCCATAATAATAGAATTTAATCACTTTAAATGGTCCTAACCATCTAGATTTCATTTTTCCTGGAAATAATTTCAATCTTGTAATATATAATAGAACTTGTTATCTACTTTCAAACTTTTTATTAATAATCTTTTGATCATGCCATATTTTCATTTTCTCCTTATAGAATTTTGCATTATCACAAGCTTAATTTTCGATCTCCTCAAGTTCATTGTGTTGAAATAATATTTTCTCACAAGCAACTTTTAGATTAAAATTAAACTCTTTAATAGTCTAAAATGTTTTATGCTCTAATTTCACTAGTAAATGACATGTTTTTTTTCCAAAAATAAGTCTGTATGGGGACATTCCTATAGGAGTCTTATAAGCAGTTTTGTATGCCCATAATATAGTATCTAATCTAGCAGACCAATCCAATTTATATGGACTTACAAATTTTTTTCTAAAATTTGTTTTATTTCACGATTTGATATTTTTGCTAAACCACTGGTCTGAGGATGATAAGCAGTAGAGAATCTATGCATAATATCATACTTCTTTATCAATTTCTTGATTCTCTTATTTCTAAAATGGGATCCTTCATCTGTAATAATTACTCTTGGCATTTTATATCTTGTAAAAATATTTTTATTTAAATATTTAGAAACACTCCGAGCATCACATTTAGGTACAATAACAACTTCAATCTATTTGGACATATAATCAACAACAAGTAATATATATAAGTTTTCAAATGAATGCATTAATGGTCCCATAAAATCTAATGGTCATAGATAAAAAATTTCAAATTCCAATGTGTAATTTAGAGGCATTTCATTTCTTCTAGAAATATTTCCTACTCACTGTCATCGATCGCTTGTTTTAATATATTCATTAAGATCTCTAAAAAGAGTATGCTAATAAAACCCAACTTGCAAAATTTTATAAGTAATTCTACTTGTTTAAAAACGTCCTCTAAATTTAGAATCATGACATCTTTCAATTTTTTGTTGAGTTTCCTCATAAGGCACACAACTTCTAATAATTAGATCTTTACATTATTTTTATAAATATGGGTCATCCCAAAAATAGAATTTTGAATCATATATAAATTTCTTTAATTGTTGATTCTTAATATATGGTGGTAGAATATCACTTACAATCTAATTTACTATATCGGCATACCACAGTGTATCTATTTCATCAGGGAATATCACTTACTATATAATTGTTAATCAGGGAAGTTTTCTAAATTTTCATTTGCAAAATTAGTTAATATTTCTTTTTTAGTCCAAGCAAATGATCAGCTATTTGATTGTCATTTTCTTTTCTATCAACTACAAAAAAAAAATCAAACTCTTGCAATAGAATTATCCATCTAATTAACCTTGGTTTAGCATCCTTCTTTTGCATTAAGTATTTAATAACAAAATGATCTGTATGCACTATACATTTAGTTTCAATTAAGTAAGGTCTAAATTTATCAATGGCATAGACAATAGCTAATAACTCTCTTTCAGTAGTAGTGTAGTTAATTTGACCACCATTAAGAGTTTTATTAGCATAATATATTACTTTAAAAACTTTGTTGTGTTTTTGTCCTAAAACAGCTCCAATAGCATAATCACTAGCATCGCACATTATTTTAAATGAGTTTTCCCAATTAGGTGGTACTATTATATGTGCAATGATTAATTTTTCTTTCACTAATTCAAATATTTTTATGCATTTCCATTAAAATCAAAAAATTTTATCTTTTTCTAAAAGTTGGCATAATGGCTTAACTATATTTGAAAATTTCTTTATATAACGTCTTTAGAAACTAGCATGTCCTACAAAACTTCTTACCCCTCTGAAAGTAGTCGGTGGTGGTAATTTTTCAATAACTTAAACTTTTGCAGGATCTGCTTCCATGCCAATTTCAGAAATTTTATGCTGAAGTATAATTCCTCCTACAACCATAAATTGACATTTTTCCCAATTTAGTATTAGGTTGATTTTTTTCACATAATTTTAGAACTTTTTCTAAATTATTTAAGAATAATTCAAGTGAAGTCCTGAATACAAATAAATCATTCATAAATACTTCCATTCCACGCTCAATAAAATTACTAAATATTAACGTCATACATCTTTGAAATGTTACAGGTGCATTGCATGGTCCAAAAGGTATTCTATGAAAATCAAATGTTTCATAAGGGCTTGTAAATGTTGTCTTGTCTTGATCCTCAAGAGCAATTGAAATTTAATGATAACTGATATATCCATTTAAAAAATAGTAACACTTATTTCGAGTCAATCTATCTATCATATGATCTAGAAAGGCCAAAGAAAAGTGATCTTTTATTGTGGCCAAGTTTAATTTTTTATAATCTATACAAATTCGCCAACCAGTAACTTATCTTATTAGAATTAATTTATTTTTCTTATTTACTTCAACTGTCACTCCTCCTTTTTTTGAAACATAGTAAATTAGGCTTACCGAAGCACTCTCTAAAGTAGGATATATAATTCCAGCATCTAACCATTTAAAAAAAAAATTTTAACAACTTCTTTCATTATTGGGTTTTATCTCCTTTGAAGATCAGCTTTAGGTTCGTATTGTTCATCTAACAAAATATTGTGCATACAAATTGAATGACTAATTTCTTTAATATATGTTAAAGTCCTTCCAAAAATCTTTTTATATCTTTTTAACATTTCTATTAATTTTTGTTTTTGAATTTCAGTTAACTCAGAAGATACAATAACAAGCAATGTAGATGAATCTCCTAAAAATACATATTTTAAATGAGCAGGTAATACTTTTAGTTCAAGTTCGGGTGGTTTAATACTTGAAGCAATAAGATTTTTACTATCATTTTCTAACAAATCTAAAGTTTCAAATTTGTCCTAAATATAATCTAAATTTTCTTCTTTTATTTCATCCTCATTTTCACTAAATTCTTCTTGCTTTACTTTCTCTTTAAACTCTTTCTTAAATTGCTCATTACTTAGATAATCAGTAATTTTCATCCTAAAACATTCATTGTATTTTTCTACTGCAGGATATTTCATAGCTTAATAATATTAAATTTTACATTTTGATCATTAAATCTCATTATTAATTCTCCTTTTCGCACATCTATCAGCCCCTTGATTTTGTATTTGATTTCTCATATTCAACATTACCTCTCCCATTCTTAACTTTTTTTCCTTAACTTGTGGGTTGGGGTTAGAGTTAAATTTAGGTGGATAACAAGGTTAATAATTAGGATTTCTTTGGTTATTTAAATTTCTTAAGGGGTTCATTGATTTTTTATAATTATTCCAACTAAAATTAAGGTGATTTTTCCATCCAGGATTGTAGTAGTTTGAATAAGGATTGTTATTTCAATTATTAATAGCATTCAAATTTTCATAAGATGATCGAGTATAAATTATCTGTCCTTGTGAATTTTCTTCTAATATTGATGGTATTTGAGAATAGTTCACTCCAATTTGATCAATCGTTTTTTATATAGCAGCAATTTGAGATGCTAAAATAGTCTTTGCATCAGATTCATGAATACTAGCTACTCTATAAGGATTTACCCATTTAGAGGGCCAATGAGAATTATTAGTAGTCATTTCTTCTATTAAAGAGTGTGCTTTATCAAAATGTTTTGACATTGAAGATCCACCTGCAGCAACATCTATAATAGATCTATGTGATCTTACTAGTCCATTGTTAAAAGTTTGAATTATTAACCAATCTAATAAAGCATGGTGTGGACATTTTCAAAGGAGATCCTTAAATCTTTATCAGGCTTCATATATTGATTCCCCTTTAAACTAACAAAAAGATGTAACATCGTTTCTAAGCTTAGCAGTTTTTTAGGGTGGAAAATCTTTTGCTAAAAATTTTTGTGATAGTTCTCCCCAAGTTCTGATAGATCCAAGTGCTAATGAGTTTAACCAAGCTTTGGCTTTATCCCTTACTGGAAAAGGAAAAATTCTAAGCTTAACAGCATCATTGGACACTCCGTCATATTTAAAAGTAGCACAAATCTCAAGAAAACTAGTAAGATATAAGTTAGGATCTTCAATTGGCGTTCCTCCAAACTGATTATTTTATACCAAAGCAGGCTTAAGTTCAAATGAATTAGCAGCAACATCAGGATTTTGAATAGTTAAGTGAAGTTCATCTACTGTTGGATTAGCATAATCTTTTAAAGGTCTTTGTCGATTTTCATTTATTTGATTATCTAAGTTATTCGTCATTTTGTTCAAAATTTTAATTTTTTTTTGTTGTTTTCGAATTTATCTAATATTAAGTTCTAATTCCAAATTGTAAGGTACTAAATCTTTAGATCTAATATTTCGCATAGACAAATATAATAACCAAAGAAAATTTTCTTAAAAATACTCTTAAATATATAGTTTTATATTTTTGAATTTTTGATTTTATAATTATTTTATATATTGTATTTTGTATATTTTTATCTCTAAATTTCCTAATTTACCAAATCTATCTAATTTACCATTACCTTACCCAGCAACGGAGCCAAAAATTTGATCCCGAAAAATATAGTTGTGTAAAATTTATAAAGTTGACTCTGCTTTGCAACGGCGTCAAGAACTTAATGTAGTATTTTATGAATAATAACATTAAGCACTTAAATTTGGGATTATACGCAAGTATATATATTGTTAACAAGTAATATAAGACCTTATTTTTAAGTTCTGAATATCGATCCCACGAGGAAGCTTTAAATTTGAAATGATAAATTAACTAGGAAATTCACAGAAGTCAATCGAATTTGCTGTCACTAATTTTGAATGTTTAAGATACTATTAAAGTTAAATTATTTACTACTAGCAAAATTTAAAAGCAGCGTTTAAAATTAATAACTACTAAATTATTTTTATGTGATGAATTTTTCTAACATAAAAAAGCATCTTTCCTACTACAACGAGTTTTTGGTGAAATGAGCTGAGATAAATAGTTTAGATATGTATTGTGTCAAATATGAGCAATTTTAATTATCTACCATGATTCAGTATTACAGAAAATCATTTGTTAATTGTAGGTTTAGTTCCAAAATCCGTGGCTAGGCTAGGAGGATACTGGCTCCCACTCTAGAGCTTCCACTTTCCTTCCCCTGAAGGCTAACTCTCGTTTTAGTTTTTAAGCACTAAGATCAAATTGGGGATTTTTAGTCTGTCACCCTAAAAATCTCCAATTCTACACCCAGTAAAGTATATTTTCCTAATAATTTGCACTTAATTCCATGAACAAAATACTCATTCATAGACTTAAACATTATTCTCACTTTATTGTAGAACTCATACTCCATTTCTCGGATCATATGTTTCACAACATATTTTAACAATTCAATTGGCCAGATCGAAAAGTAAATTAAGAGCGGAGTTTAAAAACCATCCCAATTTATTTTAAATTTTAACATTGGCACATCCACATTATCTCTTCATTTCACCATATCTCAGTGGAGGGAGAAAGATAAAGGAATCTACTCAAACTTCATGAGAAAGATACAACAAAACACAAATTTCATACACAAAAGAAAGTTCATACAACAATAATAAGCAAACAACACTTCTCTGAAACTCTTTCTTGAAGCACATCCCTTGTAACCACTTTTTGAAAATGTAGGAAGAAGAAATCTCTCACTTCTCTTCCTCTCCAACACTTCTTAGAGAATAATTCACACTTAAACTCACCACAAAAACTCAAAATTATAAAAACAGTAACAAACTAATGGTGTGGAATGGCATAGAATGTAGGAAAATGAAGAGGAAAACTGAAAATGAGTGGAGGAATGTGAAATGGTACGAAGGGGGGTTCTGATCAAATTTCTGCCCTCAACAGAGCCTAGGTTGGTTCTCCAATAAGTGCATCCAAAAGCTTTTCAAAAAACGTCCAACTTCGTTGAATCTTCTAGAAACAGAGCTTCCACTCACACTGGCACCGTCGGCGCCCATCCTTGAGTCGTCGACACCAGAGGCCCGTAATTAAATCCCAAGTCTCTTTCGCTGAACAAATTTTTAGCTTCTCCATTTTTGCTCCAAATTTAATCCATTTTGCTTCCTTTTTGCTTCAAGTCCTAAAAATCAACAACCTACAATAAAACATATAAAACGCATTCCATTAAAGTACAATATCATCAAAAATAAGTATAAAATATGGGTCTAAAAATGCATATATTTTTGGTGTAACTCTAACCCACCTCCAGGCCAAAACCGCACCACCCTTTGATCGAAAGCATACTTAGAGCTTATAAGAGAGCAAACTAACACTTTGAAGAGGTGCATTGGACTTTACTAAAGCTTTCACAAGCACCCAATCAAGGTCTCACCTCTTTGGCAAAGGTATTTTTCAAAAACCCTAAAATGCCTTCAATTTTATCAATTGTGAAGAGAATGTTAATTTCAAATGTATCTATCCATATGGATGTGTTCGTCTCGATTAGATGAAGTTGTAGAAATAAATTGTGAGTGATTTGGTAGAGTATAGAGAGAGATCGAAGCATTTTAGTGTGGATGGTTCTCGGGTTGGGACAATCGAGGACGATGAACGAATGTCGTCCGTTTCCGTGTGTATCGTTTGGACGGTTCAAATTGCGTCGGATGAGCCCTTGGTTGTTAAAAGGCGGCTTGCGTGGCAGCTGACTCGGATGGCGGTGACAAATTAAATGGCACAGCGTGGTCTTTCAAAGTCGTCGTAGGATGAGTTGGCACTGATTAAGTAGAAAAATTGGATTTTTAGGATTTATTTAAATTCCATGACTTAGAAAATTCATAACTTGGTGTAGAAAAATAGAAAAATAAAATAAAAAATGTTCTATTGCTCAGTAAACAGAGGAAAATAATGTGGAATAAAAATAAAAATTATTTAACATGTCCATGATTTTTAATTAATTAAATTTCCTTTAAACTATTTTAATTATAATTAAGTAAATCACCATGGCTTGAAACTTTAGGTTGATTTCTCATGTTAATAGGGATGTTCTCTATTTTTTCTAAAGTCCGAGAGCATCTCTAGCTTTGAAACCCTAATTTTCAAGCCTAGTTATCTATTTACGCTTAAAATAGTTATATAAACTAAAAGATAAATCAGAAAAATAAGATACTTGTTTTGGTAGGTTCCCTATGGTCAGAGGACTCTACGAAAAATATAAATTAAGTTTGAATGTTTATGTATATTACAATGGTTAATTAAATCTTAAAAACTCATTAAAATTAAAATAAATTAATCAATATTCAAAAATTAACAAAATTTATTCCACATTGTAATTAATAAATATTTTAATTTACTGTAGAAATTTGAAACCCATATGAATTAATTTGATCACCAAAATCTATTTTCTAAGTAAAATGGTATTTTTGCATTAAAATAATTAAAATAAATTAACTATAATTAGGAAAATAATGAAAAGTAGTTTTCTCAGTTCCTTGTGATCAGGGAAAATAAAAATTATTTTAAAATAAAGAGTTCATTTTTAAGCTAAATTTTTACTTTAAAAAAATTTAAAAATGATTAAAAATTTCAAAAATATGATAGATGCCCAAAATTGTTCCTAATTATTCCCTAATCACTTAGGACCCTTTAAAATATTTTTTTCTATTTTACTGATTTAGCTATGTATCTTTAAATGTTAAAAATGTATATTCTTAAATTTTTCCTTAAAATAATTATAATAAATAAAATTAAAATTACAAAATTGAAAAGTTTCTTTTTCTTAGTTCTCTGGATTTAGAAAGATTTAACAAAAATATAAAAAGTGATTTTTGAAATTAAATTATATTTTCTATTTATTTAATCACTAAAATCAATAAATAATTATAATAATTAAAATATATTTTGAAAAATTATGAAAAAATTGTCCAAGTGGACCCCTAACTTATGTAAACCTCCAATAATTTTCCCATGAACAAAAAAAACTTTACCTTAATTAGTTAAATAAATCATCATTGAAAATTCTATTTTTGAACAAAAATAATTATATAAATTAAATAAAAATTAGAAAATTCACATTTTCTCCTCTCGTATTTTAACTGACCCATGAGTGGGGTACCATAAAAATTTCAAAGTCATTTAAGTTATAATTAATAAGTTATGTAGTGGGAAGCCCTAGAGGCAAAATGGTAATTTCGGATTTTGATGCACCAATTAAAATTTAGGATGAACTAAAAGGGTAAATAGGTAATTTTGATCATAGTGAACTTTTTTGGATGTTTGAAACATAATGGTTTAAAAGATAAAAACCAATTTGCCACCTTGTCATGGTAAGGGTAGAATTGTAATTTTATAAATTGTTATGACTTGGAGATTAATTCAATTGGATGATCCTAAAGTAGTGGGCTTGAGTTGGGAATATAATAATTCACTTATTTGAAGCCCCTAGTTGGTGATTTGATGATAGTACAATCCTTTAATGAGAATAGATCTCACTTAAGTTAATATTTTGATAATTGCAAATTTATATATAAAATTTTAATGGGCTTAGTGGTGAACTAGACTTAATTCAAGAATGTTTAATGAGGTTTATGAAAGATAACATAATTGATCATGAACATTTTTGAAAACACTAGAAGCCTAACTTCAGTGGCTGGTACAAGGTCTTCAACCACTTGAGTTTGCCCTAAGGGTACCTATTCACATGACTTTTAAATAAAACATCAAGCGACTGTCTGATTACCTCATTCTTGGGATAATTAAAAATGTCAAAGTTCATTGAGCATATGGTGTATTAATTTACTGAAACTATATCTAAATTTGGATGATTAATTGAACAAAATAATAAGTTCAAATGAACTCGAAATGTTTCAAAGCGTTTTTAAAGTTGTTTAGGGTTATGCCTCGAACATTTTGAGGATCCTTTGGAAACTTCGAAGGACAATTGAACTTGTTATTCTTTGTTCAAGAAAATCATCCATTAAAACTTTTTTGGACCCACCAAGTTATGACCTAAGACACAGTAAATACACCTTAAACTTGTTTTCTTGATTTCCATTTCCTACAATTTTATTTAAATTTCCCGCAAAATTGTATGTGTCATGAGTTCTAACATTTCAGTGGGAGTGCGAGAAGATGACAGGTACGCATTTAGATTTTTACAATGCAATTTTATTTCCTTTTATTTTACTACATTTTCTATCGATACTTGCTTCAATTACAAAACCCTTTTTAAAATAAAAAATTACAAAACTATTTTTCAAAATTAAACAACATTTTTCAAAAACAACAAAATGAAAATTTCATAACACATCTTTTTGAAATTATGGGAATCTCTCGGATGAGGTAACCCACGGTTGCTAATGAGATCTCTCTAGTTTAAATGAGTTTAATAACTCATCTAAGTTAAGTAAATTCAAAAGAAAATACTGGTACAAGAATGAGGGAACCGTAAGATCCTAATCGGTGTCGCCCTAATCAACTTTAACCCCCCCCCATAATGATTGAACTAAAACTTGTCATTTAAGCATTTGAAACTTTAGACTTTACGACTTACTTCGTCGAGGAGCTTGGAGCTAACTACAAGGGCAGCCTTTTACAGCAGCAAGTGGATCTACAATAACAAAAATTTTCTTAGAATTAAATGAGCCATAGGATTTTAAGGTTGTTTGCCTATTGCAACATAAATCCTCACTTTATCTTTTGGTAATTGCACAATTATAGTGTGCAATTTAAGCCTTAACTCGTTTTAGGATTCTGAGGTTGTCATTTGTTACAACATAAATCCTCCTATCTTCCATGTTATTTGTATGATTGTGTCACACAAAAGTAAGCCCTGATTAATAATAATTGGCAGGAAGAAACATTTAATAAATTTTCTCTTCGAAATCAAAGACAAACCATAAGATAGCTTGTGAAGCCGATGAGGTTTTTCTCAGGATCCATGACAACCACTAGTTTTCTCCCTTTGGATTCTAAAAAATGTTCCAAATTTGAACCTCTCTCATGTGACACTTCCTGGTCCGATCTTTGAAAAGTCATGTCCTTTGAAATTATTGAAGACAATATTTTCTGATCTAAATTGAGATTTTTCTTAAATGACATTAGTCATATGAGATGTAATTAACTATAAGGGTTTGCCTCTATAGGAAGCTTTAAAAGCCCAGCTAATATAAACTCTATCTAATCTTCCATATTATATAGGAGAACCTGTCCCCTTATATAAAAAAATGATTCGCATACCAAACAGATGTCATAATTTATGTAGTTTACTTAATTGAGCCTCATGGATAAGTGACGTCTATTCCTTGGGATAATTATGTCACTTATAGTGTTGTACTCAATCATTTACACTATTATTTATATGGGATCGGTTCAGTCTCTTATTTCTAAAATTAAAACATTACTTTTTAAAATTAAAAATACTATTTTTCTAAAAATAAAAATTATATGTATTTTAAATTAAACTTAAATTACCTCCAAAATATAAATAAAATATAATGACCGACAGTGCATAGCGTTCTTCAATTTGAACAAACATTTATTCGGTGAACCCATGATTCAACTAACCAAAATGACGGTGGATCGCTCAATCCTTTGTTGCCTTCTTCATGTTATCTGTTGAATCTCCTTGAGATTTGTGCAGTCACATTTATGATGTACATCTAAGAAATTTCTCCATCATTCCATCTCTTCAAATTCTCCATTCACCTTATTCAAACTAATTGGAAATCTGATTTTACAAGCAGGTTCTCAACACCTTTCTTATAATCTAATCATAGGCTTATGATCAAAACTTCATACCCTTCCTAGTTATTAATTACGTAAAATTACACCTTAACCAATTAGTAGAGACATTCCACGGTGGGACTACACAAGACTAGCTCAAGCTCTACTCCCAAAAGGTTGGAGGCGTCGTAGGTGAACACGGTTCAAGTGTGTTCTTCGTCTAATGTTATCTCTCCCAATTCATACAATTCAAAGAAATTTGTCGAGAAGTACACCACTTCTTGTACCTTGATCACTGTCCAAAGGACTTAGTGGATGTCTAATTCACTTAAATCCACCACCCATTTGAATATTCAACCAAAGTACTCTAGTCGTGTGAGCACGAACATCAATGGGTGGTCAGTAATGACCCAAAATAGGTGTATTTGCAAGTAGGGGTGGAGCCTGTGATCTGAAATAATCAAAGCAAACATTAGTTTCTTCATAAAATGGTACCTGATTTTGAAGTCCTTGGGCATTCGACTAGTGTAATGCACTAGATATTGGTTTCATAGTTCTTCTTGGACCACGACTGATGTTTTTACCTTTGGTTCAACTCCCAAGTACAAAGAAAGTTCCTCCTTTGACTTTAGGCTTTGGATTAGAGGTGCTGAGGTGAGAAAATCCTTCAAATTTTTTAATACTTCCTCACATTAGGTCATCCATTCAATGTTTTTGGCCTTTCTTAGTATTTTGAAAATAGATGTGGCACTTATCACCAAACTTAGAGATAAATTAGCTAATTACCTGCTATTCAATAACTTCTGCACTTTTTTGGTGCTATAAGGAGACGACATGTTGAGTAGTGCTTAGACCTTTTCATTATTGGCTTTTATGCTTTTCAGATCAAAAGATATTCAAAAAATTTGCCAGTTAAGGCTGTGAATGTACACTTTAGTAGGTTTAATCTCATACTAAATTTTTTAATGTGGAATGTCTTATTTAAATAGTTATTGTGCTTTTCGGCCGAATCAAATTTTAACTAACACATCATCCACATACACTTCAATTTTTTTTCCCTTAATAAAAATTACATCCATATAAAGTTGGTATGTAGCCCCAGTATTTTTTAGCTTTAAGGGCGTTACATTCTAACAAAAAAGACCCTCACTATTAATAAAAATTATTTTTTTTTCAAATCAGTTAGTTGCATTTTTATGTGGTGGTACCTGAAGAAGGCATCGAAGAAGCTTAGAAATAAATGGCTGGTCGTAGATTCCATGAGAGTGTCAATCCTTGGTAGCGCATTGTTGTCCTTCAGGTAGGCAGCATTCAGGTTGGTGAAGTGCACACACATCCTCCACTTGTCGTGTGACTTTTGGACCATCATCATGTTCGAGGCCGAAGTCCTATTTTGTACCTCCTAAATATAGCTGGCTTCCTTAAGATTTAGCACATGCTCCCAGATCGGCCCCTCCAATATCAGTACCAAGAACCTAATCTTCTACTACATTGGGAAGATGGGTTGTGTCAATCAGAATCTCAACATTTCCGCTACTGCCTAAGCGAAATCGTCCCGATGCTCTTTGAGGGTCCAGATCAATAAGACTTTGTGATCTGCATCAAAAATGAATAGAAAATGTTTTCCAAGTTTATTGTAGAGTGTGAGGATCTCCAGAGTGGTCTCAGTAGTCTCATGAACCCCCAATATTTAGTTCTAGATGAGGAATGGATCGTGCTCCACGTTGCTGACACCCCGAAGACAACATGCTCTTGATTGCTCTAGATCTACCAGCACAATGATGATCTCCTCATCGCCTGGGAATTTCATGACAACATTGTAGGTAAAGACCACGACCCTAAAGGCATTCAGTAGAGGATGACCAAAGATGGCGCTGTAGGTCAATGGTGAATCAACCACCAAGAAGTCTTCTGTATATGTGAATTTTTTGTTTCCTTCCCCCAGATGACCTCCATGATAATAATTCAAAGAATATTCTTCTGTTAGTCAGAAAAACACTGCAATTGACAGGTCAGTGCCACCAAAAGATCGGTGGACAAACTTATTTTGTCAAAAACTGACATGAAATACACATTCATAGAATTATCAATGTCAATTAGGATACTTCCCACCCAACATTTTTTTTTATCATTATTGTAACAATGATAGCCTCATTGTAAGGGTTCCATTTTAGGGGCAGATTGGCATTAGTGAAGAAGATATGAGGATGGGCACTCTTCTTAGGACTGAAAGTATATAAACAAATTTCTCATGTATGCTGCCTCTTTTGACTGGCTCGCCGGAATGAATCCACTCCTCTGAAAAATGGTTGGTTACATCTCACCTATCTGAATGAAATTTGCCCAAATAGGCTCATCTGGGACTTCCACCACTAGGGCTTTTCCCTGCCTTTGAGTCGTTGTCCCTGGAGCCACGAACTCCTTGAGCTTCCCCACTTGAAAAAGCTCCTCAATCAGGCTCTGGAGGTTTCTATATTGTTTTGTGATGTGGTTGTGGTCCCTGTGGTACTTGCAATACTTTTTAGTGCCCCAAAGGAAAGCTTTAGCCTTCAACGGTGATGATTTCTTGAAATATTCCTTGTTTTGGATGGCTCATACTAACTTGGCCAATGACACTCTGAATGGAGGGGCCTTAGGGGTCTCGTGGTTGTTGGACTGTTGCTCATGATAACGAGTCGGTTGTTGGTCATAGCTCATCACATGACCTCTCTCATGGTGGTTCCACTCAATTACTTTGTTCCATATCAAAGACGGATGGAAGGATAACAAATGACAGTCAAGCTCTTAGGCCTCCATGCGTTGTTCTATGAGGCCCTCTTCTACGGACGGTGATCTGGTTATTCAAATTTATGATAGAATTTGATGACACTTTCTTCGACAAAAAAGCAATTATTAGTCATCTCTAGCAATTTGGTCAAGCTCTTCGGCTCCAACAAGTCAAGGTCCTATCGTAATCTCTTTCCCCTCAGACCTTGGTTTAAGGAATCATGTTCCATTATGGACTTTAGATCTCCTACCCCCAACATCTTATTCTAGAACCCGTGATATAAGAGAACAAGCTCTCGTTCTATCCTTGCTTAACTTGTTATAAGGCATGTCAGCTCTTCTTAATAATATGAGCGTTGATGAGCTCTACAAATAACATTCTTCTTAAATGAACAAACAAGGTGATCACTCCCACTGACAATCCATTGAGCCATCTGAGGGTTGATTTCCTCAGACAAAAAGCAAACGACACTTGAGCACATCAGAGACTCTCAGAAAATAAATGGACAATTCAAACGATGCAAGGTGGTCGATCGAATCACTCTGACACTTATAAGAATAGAGTGATGGGACTTTAAATTTCTCCATGGGTTCAGCTCTGGAGATCTGAAGAGAGAACATGTTCTTTGGCTGGTGTGAGGCCTCTGCGCACCCAATAATTGCCTATCCACCAGTGCGGACCCAATACTATCCTAGTTTTGCGAAACTCTGCCCTTTCCAGGCCAAGTTAATCCTTCTATCATTTTGTTGTGGCTCTTCTTCCCGAGGTGGGTTCTAGTCTCGTTGGACATGCTTTCCCCCCTCAAGTCATCACGGCTCTGAGAACCTTTGCAATTTATCTCTTTATTTGATCCCTCAGCTCTTGGATCTATCTATGTACGAACCCCTCCCTAATGCAATAAATATCTACTGCATCTCTTAAGTGGCTTTCTTCTCCTTGTAGTGCTCCTGTTCTTGGTGTTATGATGAATCCGCGCTAACTGCACCTTTCAGGATGTAGAATCTGAAATTATCCGAGAAAAACACCCAAAGTATAGAGTGTTTAACAAGAAAGAGGAAAAGAGAGAGCACAACAATAAACAGTAAAAAATATGTAGCATTTATTCAATAAATGATCCCTTCTTTATAAAGATGTGGAGTACAATTGGGAGATTAACTTCATGCTCTTACTCAGTTAGAATAATGAGAGTTGTTTTAGTATTTTAAGTGCATAGGACCAGTATCCTTTTAAGTTGGAGGAGTCTACCGGTCTATTTGAACCTTAGGTCAAGCCAACCAGTCAAGAAGCCGATGAAACCAGGAGTAATGGCTGTCGATCAGCTTAGGGTTAATTGGGTTGAGTTCTTTTGACTTGATCCGAATAAATTAGTGTCGATGGGTTAACTTTACTGATTGTCACTGCAGTTTGCGTTCTTTCTTCACCAAACCATCAGATTCCCTCGAGATTCGTTCAGACATATTTCCTTTATGCCCACATGATTATCATAGTTATATGATATAAGGATAATAAATGAATAAATAAATATTAGTTATAATGTATAACTATATATTATAAAATTATCTATTATATATGTAAAGCTAGTTATTTATTTAATTTGTATATAAATAGCTTTGTTACAAATAGTTATATAAATATGCCCAATCATATTTATTTTAAAACTTTGGAAGATTTACGTACATGTCATTCAATTCCTATGTATTTACATATCTAACACCCAAACTTCAACTCACCACTGTTCTTATGTATGAAAATTGTCCATTTTACTTCTTAAAAGCTAAAGTTGTGGTATTTCTTAGGTGATATAAAAGGCGGGTGGTATAAATGTAAAAACTAAAATTCAGGTGTTCCATATGTGAATTGATAAGAATTTGAGTGGTATGTATGTAAATGCTCCTAAAATTTTTAGTATAAAATTTTGTTTGTTAGTTTTGTCAATTCAATCGATACAAAATATAACTATTAATATTATAAGTATATATAGTTAAGTTATAAAATATAATATATTAATAATTAATTCTAACACTATAACAATTTATTTATACTAGTTAGTTAAGAAATATAAATGTATAGTTATAGTTATAGTTATAAAATATATTATATAAATATTAATTCTAATATATAGTGTTGTTGTTTGCTAGAATTATCAACATAAACAGGCTTTTTAGCTATTTATTTGTACAATACTTAATAATTTACAACATAACAGTTTTAAATAGTTATATAAAATAAGTAATTACGTGTTATATATTAGAAATAAATAGTTATCAATAAGAAATAATTACTAATATAAAAAATAAAAATTATGACAAAATATATAATTATAAACTATAATATACTAACAATTATTTTTTTTATGTAAATGCATAAGAATTGTGTATTACATATCTCACACTTAAACTTTATATTTACAATGCATAGTATTTTAGTAAGTTGAACTTGTGCATTAAAGATGTTTTATAATAGTGTTATTTTTTAATGTGATATTAAATATTTGAGCGCTATGTGTGTAATATGAAAGTTTAGCGGTGAGCTATGACAATAAATAAGAATTGTATGCTATGTATGTAAATGCTCCTTCTATGTTATAATAAAGACTATAATTATTATGCCTTCTATAATGTTTTTTTTTTTTTTTAAATAAAAGATTTTTAGGTTTAATGGAGAAGTATATAAAGAGTAAAGATGATTAAATATGATATTTTGTTGATTTTGAAAACTTTATGATAAGATTTAGAGAAAAATATTTTAAAGAGTTCTAGAAAAGAAAAATATGGATAGTAAATATGTTTACTATAGTTGTTACTTGTGTTTAACACAATGACAGTTGATCAAATATTTTCCTTTGACATTGAAATTACATCAGAATCAATTTTAAGCTTATAACCTTTTTTTTTCAGTTATGATGTTCTTATACTAAGATTCTTAAGACTAAGTAAGATTGAATATATGTTCGAAAAAAATTTAGAATAGCCTAGAAGAATTAATACAAATGATATATTTTGAAGAAATACTTTTCACCATCGGAGATTTAAATGAAGATTTTGATAAAATGATAAAAATTTTTAGAATTATTCATGAATACAATAATTTTGAAGTGACTAATAGAAAATATAGTCATATTAAATTTTTCTTTAGCTTATAGTTTTATTATTAGTAATATTTTATTAAAAAAAAAGAGATGAATAGATTATCACTTATAATAATAATATATAATAAAACATAAAAATTGATAATTTACTTATGAGAGAAATATATTATCGAGATTCTCAAGATTATAAGGTCATTCCATATGAAAGTTCAAGTACCCAACATTAATTATTAATTTTGGATTTTAAAATAAATGGTTGGAATATGAAAAATATAATAAATTATTATCATAAAATTAAATATGGGCAATTAAATAACACATTTTTTCTTTTATGAATTAAATTTAATATCTTAAAATTTTGGATGTTAAAGAAAAAACAAATACTATGAAATAAAGTACGAGTACTATTAACTAAGTTGCAAAAGATGTGCTTGAAGCATCAAAATAAAAAACTCATGAATAAAAATAATTGGCAGTGATATAATGTGTAAAAAAAAATTAAAAATTAAGAATTTTTTTAATAAATATTAGTTTAAATGTTACAACTTGGAGAATTGGAAAAAAATTATAAAGTAAATTGTAAGAAATCTAAAAGAATAATTTATGAACCGAAAATTTCTCTTTTTAATGATATTAAAAATGAATTAGATATTAAAGAGAACGAAAGATATATATCTATAAACAAACCAAACAAAGAAATAAAAAAAAAGTAACAATTTTGTTTAAGTAAAGTCTATTAAGGAGAAAATTAAAAAAAAAAAATCTCAAATTATTATATTAAACATAGATGGGTGTAATATTTTGATACATTTTTCAATGAATATTGTGAAAATACAATCGACTTTAATGATCTTAATATCATAAATAATAATTTTTTTTTTATTTCTAGCATCGCATTGGTAAAAAGAAGATCGGAAGGTTTCAAAGAAATGGTGTTTGAAAAAACAATAGAATCTAATGATATTTCACTAGAAGCATGAAAAGATTTAAGAAATCTTGAGAATTTTTTAGCTTACCATACATTTTAATATTATGTTGAAAACTAAATAGATGTTTGATGAGTGGAGAAAAAATCTATTAGTTATATTTTTTAAGAATAGAAGTGATGCACAAGAGTGCAAATTATTAAACAATTAGAATGTCATGCATTAAAGTTATGGGAGAGCGTAAGTCACAACCTGATACAAAATATTCTAAAAATAAAATATGGATTAATGTCAGCCAAATCTACTATGGAAGTTATACATTTATTCAGCGGTTTGATGCAGATGTACAAAGAGAGTAATGGGGATTAACATAAGAAGTATTTTAAAAAATTCTAGAAAATAAATGTATCAATATTGTTTATATTCAAGTCATTAAGGATATGGATACTAGAGTTGTTCCTTGTGTTCAAACACAAGGAATATTGGCTAAGTACTTTCTTATTTTAGTTGGACTATATCAGGGATTGACTTTAAGCCCATATATTTTTTTCTTTAGTTATGATGTTCTTACTGGAACAGTTACAAGAGGATGTACCTTGGTGTATGATTTTTGTTGATGGCATTCCTCTTGTGGATTAGACTAGAAAGAAAATTTAGTAAAAACTTGAATTATGGACGTCAGCTTTAGAATCTGAAGGCTTTCATTTGATTAGATCTAAAATTGAATACATGGTGTAACTTTGATTGTAGTAGATCTAGGCATAGAGTTGTAGTAGTGGTTGATAAATCAGTAAAAGAACTGAATGTTTTAGATCGCGGGTCTATTTTTCAAAGTGATGATGATAAAGATGGGAATGTTATGTGTAGAATTCAAGTTGAATGTTTGAAGTGGAGGAATGCATCAAGCATATTCTGTGATAGAAAAGTATTGCTTGAACTTCAAGAAAATTTTTATAAGATGTTGGTGAGACATGCAATGCTTTATGGCGCAGAATGTTGGCCTAGATGAGTGGTTTTAACTAATATATCCATGAAAAGGTTGGAGTAGCTCCAATGACAGTCAAGATTATAGAGTCTCCTTAGATGGCTTGGTCGCATTAAGCGTTGACCATCTGATGACCCAATTAGCTGAGTAATTTTTTTAAATTTGACTTATGTTAAGGTACAGATAGACCTAAAAGACTCAGACAAGTTCTATAAGAAATATCTTAATTTATTAGAAGTACAATAGGACGATAGAGAAAAATGAATCATGTAGTCGACCTCACTTAGTGGGATAAAAGCTTGTTGTTATATGGATATTCTTACTATACATTTTTAGGAGGATGTAACTTGTTGTATGTCTTTCATTGATGAATTCCTTCTTGTGGATAAAACTAGAGAGGGTTCAAGAAAACCTTGAATTATGGAAAGTCAACTTTTAGAGTCTAAAAGTTCTAGTTTGAGTAGATCTAAAACTGAATAGATGGAATGTAATTTTATGTAATATTATGTAGTGACGGATGTTGTAGCAGTGGGTAATCAAGTAACGAAAAAGAGTGAACATTTAATATATCTTGAGTCTATTACTATAAAAGCGAAGGTGATATAGATGGGGATGCTATTAGTAGAATTTAAGTTGGATGGTTGTATTAGAAGAATATATCAGGCCCATTTCTATGATAGAAAAGTAATGCATAGACAAAAAAATATTATGTCAAGATTTGCAATACTTTATGGCACAAGATTTTGGCCTGTAAAAGACGAGCACAAAATCAAGTCAAGTGCTGCTAAGGTGATAATGGCCTAATGGATGAATGTCGTTACACTTGGAGACAAAATATAAAATGAATATATCCGAGAAAAGATTGGAATAGCCGTAAGGACAGACAAGATTAGAGTCTCCTAAGATGGTTTAGTCACATTAAATGTAGACATTGGAGGACCAAATTAGGAGAGCAGATGGTAAACCTTCCTTAATTCTCTCATCAACAAACAAAAAAATCAAGAAAACAACATAATTTGCCAATGATTCGTCAAAGATTAAAAAAATTATGTACATTAACACAATTATCAAATGCTCTGCCCTTTTGCACAGCAGTGCTTTTTAAGGGCATTTACATACATACCACAATTACTATATATTTACATATATAACACCTAAACATTCATATTTACAAACATACCACTCAAAACTTTAACGTCACATAAAAAATATCACTATCACCATCTTTTTAAAAGTGAAATACACCTTTTCATGCATAGGTTTATTACACCAAAGTGTTTTAAGTGTAGATATCAACTTTGAGTGTTAGATATGTAAATACAAAAGAATTGTGTGATAAGAATGTAAATGTCCCCTTTCTTTCTTGTTTTTTCATATCGCTATTATATTTAAATCCAACCTATAATTCATCCATACCATTTATCTTCAACAAAAATAGGTTTAGAGCATTCACTATATACGCACAAAATCTTTAATTAAATATTAACATAGAAATAAGAGAATAAATAATAAAAAATAAAAAAGTAAAACTGAACGGCACTTTAAAATTCGAACTAAAATGATAGATGAAGAAATAAATAGTCCAATTGTTAATACTACCAATTAAAATCAAATAAAGAAAAAAGGTGAAGAAATTAATCCATCTCTAATGATATTCATCATCACCAATATCTTAGCTATGCATATAAACACCAACAAACACATTATATATGACAAAAGCAAAATTGTTATCTATCATCATTTAAAAATTAGTCAGCGCTTATCTGAATATTCTACAACCATAATAACTACATTAATCACGTCTCAAAACCCCATTGTCAATCACCATTTGAAGATTTTACAACCCTCGGCAACAATCCACAACTATCCCACCATCATGATTACCATTTATCAAATATGGCAAATTTTAAGAATTTACTTGTGGTTGGAAAAGCTAACATTCAGATTTTAATCAACAGCATTGCTAAAGACACTAACTCTAACTGCCGCATGCTTTTGTCGAACTTACAACTGACAACAAGAAAAATCAATATCTATACCATCGACATCTATAATTTCAATCACCTAAAGAAATTCACAACCATCCTACTATCATGATTACTATTTATCAAACATGGTGCATTCAAAATTTTCAACAATATTACCTATGGTTTGAAGAACTAACAATATTCACAATTTTATCTAAATATGCCAACATAGCTAAAGACACTACTACTCATACTAGTATAGGCTATAGGCTCCTGTCACATTTACATCCGACGCGTAAGAATCAATATTGTTGCCATCGACACCTGCAACTTAAATTGCCCAAAAGAAATTTTGTATTGAAGTCTTTGTAACTACTAAAAGATTAATCATTTGTGGAGTCATTTTCTATATTCTAATTAATAACAGATTTTTATTTATCTCTGCAAATTTGTTGTATTATTCTATATGGAAATGTTACCAACTTTACCAACTTCTACAAATTCCTGGAAGCCCAAAAAATATGCACTACCAGAATTTCCTTCCACATCAAGTTTTAATATAGAAATTTTTGTTGGACAAATGATGGTTTTTACGTTTATGGCTGCAATTACAAGGTTAGCAAAGCTTAAAATATGAATAACAGTACAGTTCATTGGTCTGATTCAGTAAGTTTTCAGTTTGTTTATAAATCAAGAAGAATCATTGTTCTGAAAATGATAACCTGCAACAGCAAAATGAGATTTCACTAAAGCCAGAGCCTTTGAACGGTGTGATATTTTGTTCTTTTCCTCCTTTGGCATCTCAGCATAACTGCACCCAAATCAAACAAATATTAGGATAAATAATCAATATTATCATAAAAATACTGCTAAATTTGTTAGGCAAATTTTGTGAGTCTCGCTTATCATCGTCAAAGAAAATTATGAGCATGCGGATTGAAGCTTTAGAAAAAAATTGTAAGCACCCGGACTGAAGCTTTAGAAAAAAACTGTAAGCACGCGAACTGAAGCTTTAGAAGAAAGCCATGAGCACGCAGATTAAAGACTTCAACCATTTGATCAATCTTATAATAGTCTTTAAATTGTAATCCTTATGTTATGATTTTATTGGCTTCTTTTAATTATTTTCTTTAAAATGGTCTTGCAAAAGACTATAAATACTTCATTTAATTTTGTTTAAGGCATTTAATTTTCACTGCTTTGATTTTATGTTAGCCAAAAGGACTCCGCTTGTAATTTTAGATTTGATAGAGTGAATGCTCTTTCTTTTACTTGTTTCATTGTTTGCTACATAAATTCAATATTAAGTTATAATAAATGAATTCAATATTAAGTTATAATAAATGCTATCAGAGACAAGTTTTTATCTTGACGATGACAACAATGAAGTACAACATCCCTCTTTTAGATCATGACACGAGATTTTCATTTTGGCCGTTTAAGATGTGAGTTGTCTTAGCGCAGATGGATCCAAAAGATGCGCTACTAGAGTTTCAAGTGATGCCCTCATCATGGACGCTTGAAAAGAAATGTAAAGATCAAAATGCTCTCTCAAATTCAACTTCATCTATTAAATCAAATTCTATAGAATGTTTTGAAGGAGAAGACCAGTACTGGTTTATGGCTAAAATTAGAGCATTTGTGCATGACGAAAAGTCTGACAAGTTGCACTTGAGGCAGCGTTTGCACTTTCACAAGATAATAGAAATTGTGTTTGTTATAGATCAATTAAATGTATTTAAGGAAACCATCTATGCTTTAAAAGTCATGGAAGTTAAGTGTGATGATGAACATTTGACATTAATCAGGTTGTGACTCCATCATATACAATGTTTAGATTTATGATGCCCTATTTTCTAAAAAAATATGAAGAAGTTTGTGGATGAACATGATGCTCGAGAAAAAGGCTTTGTCGTTCAAGGTAGAACTCAAGAGAGGAGTTATGGAGTTGATACAAAGAGTAGATCCAAATACAAGAATAAAGATAAGATTTGCAATTACTCTAAGAAAAATGGGCACATCAAAACTGAATGCTATAAGTAGCAGAATAAAAATAAGAAAGCTACTTCAAATCACAAAGAAAAACAATCAGACCATTCCGATAAAGTCAATATTGTTGAACAGGTTACTAGTGAAGGTGAACTCCTAGCTGTTTCCGACAGTTAACCTAGTGACAATTGAGTTCTTGATTCAGTCCACATCTTTGATGTGTCCTAGTAGGTGTCGGTCAACTTTTTCGATGGATAGATTTGAAAATATGGATATGAAAATAATTTTTTGAAATTTAATTTTAGTATAAAAGATATATGGTTTGGGTTTCGAAAGTAGTGTGTTTTAGTTTTTGAAAAATGAGACCAAATGGATCTCATTCGTTCAATAGTTTGCATAATCGTGCCTGATACCGCGAATACTACACCCTCCCGAAAGATAAGTGTAGACCTCGGCGATAGAC
>NEWO01000488.1:316560-351216 GCA_003013225.1 Phalaenopsis aphrodite
GGCTTCGGATCGTACACGGGGAAGAAGACGAGCGAGAAAGAGGAGCTCGGCTTCGTATGTTTGGCGGCAGAGGGAGGAGGAGTCGATCGGGAGAGGCAAAGGAGCAAGAAGCGAAATGCAGAGACGGGATCGAGCAGACGTGCTTCGATCGGGATCGAGGAAGACGAGGAGTGAGTTTCTTCGGCGCAGAGAGGAAGGGGAGTGCGGGAGAAGCTCTGCGGCTTCGGTGCTGGAGACGGAGGCAGGGAGGAGGGATCGAGCAGAGAGCGGGAGAGTAGGTTCCCTTCGTCACAGGGAGGAGGCGAGCGGGGGTCTGTGGTTTCGGTGCGCGAGGCCGAGAGGGAAGGAGTGCTTCTGTGAGAGCCATAAAGGTATAGACGCGAGCATCGGTTAGAAGCATCAGACGCCAAATTAAATACCTTCCATGCGGGGGAAAGCTCGTTAGGCAAATATTAAATTTCAGTTTGACCTTATTAATGTGAGATTAAATGCTCAATTTGAAATTTAAAATTTGAATTTTGAAAATATTTGAGTTGGGTGATTAGCTCGTGTTCAGCTTAAGTCGAACCTGGGTTAAGCCCGGGCCCGCGTCCCGCTAAAGGAGAAAAATGCATCGATTTCCGTGCAAACTGTGCGCGCGCGTAACCCCGGCAATATGGGTGTCTTTTCTAGCTAAATTTGACGTTCCAGACGAGTCGGCGCGGTCCGTTTCGTCATCCGGGATCGTCCGGACGAGTTCGCCGACGGGCGAGTCGATTCAAGTCAAAGTCGTGTGTGGTGCAGAGAGTGCATGAATTGCGGCGTTCACGAGTAATCGAGTCACAAAGGGTTCACCTAAGGCTGTTGATCCTATAGGAACTCAATTTCGGGCCCTCTACATGTTGGTCCTTAGCCCTTGCAACTAAAAGTTGAGTGCTTGGAACCACTCATGCGAGTTCTTCACAAAAATGAGTCAAGAAGTGGCTTGAAGTTCTACGGGAGGTGGGCTTCATTGCTAGTCCGCTAGGATGGTTAATAAGAACTCCTAAAGCTAGATCCTAGGTTCTAAGAGTAGGAGACTAAGACCTCACTAAAAATGAGGTCAACAGTAGGGATTGATTTTCAACATATGAAACGATGTCACAAGATATCGTGTTAATGGACAATAATGCTCCATATAAGATTATCAGTGTTGAAACAGTTAGAATAAAGATATTTGATGGAGTACATAACACTTGGTGATATCAGACATATTCTAGATCTAAAAAAGAATCTACTTTCCTTAAAAACTCTTGATGCTAAAGAGTATAAGTACTCTGGTAAAGGTAAAGTATTAAAGATCGGCAAAGGCTCTCTTGTTATGATGAAAAGACAAAAGAAGGTTGTTGAACTATACATTTTGCAATGCCCTACAATGATAGGTGAAATAGCAGTTACTACTCGTATGATGAAACAACTAGACTTCGACATTTGTATCTTGGGCATGAGTGAGAATGAGATGGTTGAACTGAGTAGAAGAAGACTTCTACATGGTTAAAAAATTACTAAATTAAAGTTATGTGAGCATTGTGATTAGGAAATATAAGAGAGTTAAGTGCAGAACTGACATTCACAGTACCAATGAAACACTAAACTACATACATTATGATCTTTGGGGATCATTTACAGTGTCATATGAGGGTGTTGTCAAATATATATTGATGTTCATTGATGATTTCTTCGGATAAGTTCGAGTTCTCTTCTTAAAGCAAAAGAACGATGTTTTATCACTTTTAAGGAGTGGAAGTTTATGATTGATAGCAGACTGAAAAGCAGATCAAATATCCTCACATTGATAATGGGTTGAAGTTATATTCAAAAGAATTCATGTCTTCTGTAAATCATATAAAATTATAAGAGATTTCACAATCTGACACACACCTCGGCAAAATAGTGTGGCAGAGCGAATGAATAATACTATAATTGACAAGGTTTGTAGCATAATCTCATATGCCAAGCTACCAAGTCATTTTGGTCTGAAGCTACTTCTACAGCTTGTTATTTGATGAATCGCTCTCCGTCCATTTCTACTAAGAACAAGACTTCACAAGATATTTGGCTAGAATGAGTTGATTTCTCGAATTTAAAAATATTTTGTTGTCATTTATATACTCATATTAATAATGATAAATTAGAGTATAGATCTATAAGATGTCTATTTCTTGATCATAAAACTGAAGTTAAAGGTTATAAGTTGTGGTACCCGAAACTTCAAGAAAGTGATCATTAGTAGATGTATTTGATGAGTCTAGAATGTTACATACAA
This sequence comes from Phalaenopsis aphrodite, assembly GCA_003013225.1. Lineage (NCBI taxonomy): Eukaryota > Viridiplantae > Streptophyta > Magnoliopsida > Asparagales > Orchidaceae > Phalaenopsis > Phalaenopsis aphrodite. The sequence continues at coordinate 318,845 of NEWO01000488.1, forward strand.
CACCTACCGCAGAATATAAGGGTGATGATCAGAAACAGATGTAAAGCAGACAAGAGATTCAGATTGGTATGTGTATATCTTCAAGCATAACTTCTGATTCAACTCCAGATAATCATGGTAATGTTGCTTTCCCACCACCACGATCGCAACCATTGTAGTATTCTATTGCCAAAAAAATAAAAAAAAAAGAAATTAAGCCGCCTCAAAAGTATGGTGAGGCCGCATTGGTTGCTTGTGCTCTAAATATAGCTAAAGTTATCGAGTATGGTTAAGAACTTTTTAGCTATAAAGAACTAAAGAATTTAGTTGACTTTACTAAATTGATGATTGATAAGAAAGAGAAGATTGAATCTCTACACAAAAATAAGATGTGACTTGGTAAAGTTGTCTCAAGGCAAGAAAGTTATTCGCTACAAACGGATGTTTAAAGAAAAAAGTACAACAGGAATTAAAGATGCTAGATATAAACTTAGGCATGGGATTCAGTTAAATTTCAAGTGTAAACTTTAAAGATGTATTTCTCCGGTGGTCAAACATAGCTCAATTTGAGCTTTACTTGGTGTTTTGGCTTTGCATGGTCTTAACCTCGATGAGCACATACATAACCTTGAGCAATTAGATATAAAAAACTATATTTTTCCATAGAGAGCTTGAGAGGACATCTATTTTGGCATCAATTTTTCAAGTCATAATGGTAGTATGTTCGCTAGAGCGCTAGGAAATGTTGTTTGATGCACGTGTTCACTCTTATAGTGCAAGACATCCATTTTGGAACTTTCGGCGTGTGTTTAGAAGCACGTTGTCGAGGTTGTTTCGTTAGACTTTGACTTTCGCTAAGGTGAATGTCGGTCGGCATTTTACTGCTCGGATGACTTCGGTCGGGCCAACAGGCGTCATTCACCGCGTCGCTGGGAAACTTAAATTGTTTCATCCACCGGCAAGCTTGTTTGGATGACCCTGGACGATGAAACATACAGCACGATCGCGTCCAGAACGTCGATTTTACTTGAAAATGATGTCTATTTCGCTGCGACTTCACGGGCGGGGTAAAAATGCGCGAATGATCGTTTTAGCCCAATTTCCCACGACTCTGGCGATCCTAATCTCCCTTGGAGGGATTAGTTGAAATGGTCTTAGAGAACGGGAAAAGATTTGTATTTAGTCTGTCCTATAAGATCGTGGGCGTTCGTAGAGCAGAAAAAACTTTGTAGCTAGTCCGCCCTACGAACGGTGGAGTTTCCCCTATGAGGAATCAGAGGGGGAAACCCTCCATATTGTCATGCCAAAACTGGAGGCGGCGATGTCGCGAATCCAAGTACGTCAGCTTTAGGTTTCTCAGTTGAGGTCGCTAGCATGAGTCTGATTGACTATCTGCATGTTGGTTTGCTTCGAATTGCATTCATTTTGTTTTGGTCATGTTTGCATCTCACTTCGATTTGTCCGGCCGCCCCGGCCCGGCGAGCATCTTACTTCTCTCCAACCGGCCTCCCCGGCCCAGTAAGCATCTCACTTTGATTCAACCAGTCGCCCCAGCCCGAATAACCGATCACTTTGGATCGACTGGCCGCCCCGGCCCAGACAACCGTGCACTTTGGTTCGACGGGCCACCGCGGTCCGGTCGACCACTCACGTGCATTATGACATGTTGCTTGTGTGCATGTGTATGCTATGTTTGCCTTCATGATAGATAATATCTACTTGAGTTGCACTCTCTTCGATCAATGTCCCACCGATATACCCTTTTTTCGGGCCCCTGTGGTCATGACGTGTCCGTTCCTTCAGATCACTGCATTACTAACATACCCTCTTTTCAGGCTCCGTCGCAACGGTATGTCCGTCTTTTCCCGAGTCACTGTCTTCACAACATACTCTTTATCACCACTTAAATGTTTTGATTTGTTTGCATTTGCATTTGCATAATCGCAATCGTAACGAGTCGGACTCGTTACAAGAGTAAACTCGTGTCGTTCGCAATGTTTTAAAGAGAATTGTTTGCTGAATTGATCACGATGAGCAATGCAAGTTAACTCATCGAGATTGACACGAGTATGGCTGTGTTGAAGATCCAATAGATCTAACTTGTGTCACCCCTCTTCGTCACGCCCTTTAGATCCTTCGGATCTTTAGGACAAGACTGGCATGGCAACCCTGCAAAGTCATACTATAACTAGACTTACCCCGCACTTAGATAGTAGGTTAATGCACTTTTCGTTAGATAGTGTGTTAAGCTAGGATTTAATGTGTTGGGTTTGCTAGATTGGTTGTCCTAGTCAGACATCTTTCTTTTGCATTGTGCTTGTGGTGTGACTGCATGCCTCATATGTATGGTACCGTGCTAGAGCTAGGGCGCTCTTCTGTAGGGAGTCATGCCTATTTATTTGCACACACACACACATGTAACGCTATGGAGGGAGCAAGTACTGATTTTCAATAATTTGTTTGCAAGTGTTATTTAGCTCCCCCATTTATAAGGCATGACTCATTATATATTATATGCATGTGAGCTTTTCTGCTAATATATATTTTCATGCATGGTAGAGTTTTTCTTTTCCTATTAACTTTTAGAGTCTATGAGAGTTCTGTAGCAAAAATAAGATATGGGCACGAATTCCAAGGCATTTGACACATTAACCACGTGGAGGGGACTAAAAGCAAATGCTCGTGCCCCATATTTTAATTTTGTATTTTTACAATGATGTATAGAATTAGGATTGGGCATTGTATATGCGGAGTTCGACCGCCCTTTTTTTTGGGATATGTTGCAGATCCAACAACACTGGTCTTTTATTATTATTGGTTTGTTTTACTTTTTATCACATGTCTGCATGCATGTATGCCTGTGTCTGCATATTTTACTTGTTTTTTCTTGTGATCTAGAATTTCACGACGTAACATAGGCTTTTTAGGATTTAACATTCTAAAACTTTTTCTACAAAATCCTATAAAAAATATTCAAGATAATTAAAATATTTAGGATTTAAGAAAATTACACTCTTACTTTTCTGCATATATTAATAGGGTCTCCACAATATTTAAGGGTCGCTCAAGATAATAGCATTCATATTTCATGTCTTGAGGAGGAGCCTTCGTGCTTCTTCAACCCGACTGGCTCATCATATCTTTTTCAACATAGGTGGTTGTCTAGTGCGTCTTAGATGTTAAAAAGTTTCACGACCTAGACGATGTATAAATCTTTTTGTTTGGAGTGTTTCTAGCTTTGTAACTGATCCTTCTCTTCTCATCTTTCCTGAGGCATCGTCGCCACTTCGGCAGATATAAGTTTCACCTCTAGGAGCTTCAGATTATAGTCATAGGATAGAGTTTCCTCCCTTTGACCTTAGGGCTGCCGAGGTCCCCTGTGGACGACACAATTCACAGATTGTGACCGGAGAACTCAGGACGTGTTGGGTCGACTACATTCACAACCAAGTAGACTTAGGATCCTAGTAGTTGTGGATGGCGGGTTTGTGGTACCCCGACCCAATTACCTCTACCTTTTAGGATCACTCTACCTTCTTTTTTATTGAGCCCATTTGAGCTCTGTCGCTTATTAACTTCGTTGATATCACTTTGACGGCTCGATACTGATGAGTTGTCGCCCATTTGGGATACGACAACTAGTCTTGTGCCCTTATGGCCAAGACGTGCTTTGACGTGTTAGGATATCCCCGTCAAGATGATTTAGGTAATTTTGTGGGCCCAGTGTACCGATGAGCCGCTAATCATTCGGATTGTGAGACTCACTTTCTGTCTGATGGCTTAGCATGAGCTTTGAAGCATTGAGATTGTTTCCACATGGAATAACCTTTCTTTGTTTGCCTATACCCTAGGTTTATGATTATATAAAGCAAAATTATTTTTTATCGAAAGTATTTTTGGGTATCCCCCAATATGTGATTAACAAGTAGGAACATGTTCCTCTGGAAGTGCTCTTAACCCCATAACAGTTACATACACCTGACCCTCTGTTATGAGTAATGTATGTAAATATTTTTTTCGCGGATGTTGGTTTAAGATGTTTACGTCCGATCTTGTTTGGACGGACATGCTTGACCTATCATTGTGAGGTTTATCGCATGTAGACTCTCCAGATTTTTTTTCTTTTGTTTTCCTCTTGTCGTATGTCCCTTTTTATTTGATTTCTCTCCTCTTTGAATCACTGATCTAATTCGAGAAGGAAATTTATTAGAATAAGAGAAATATACGACGATCGATAAACTGACGACTCCTTTTAAAATAAAAAGGAGAAGAATGAATGGAAACAATTTGGAGACTCCGATAGAACGACTAACGACAATTATTCCGGTCTCGCAACGGACCGACAGGTGAACCCCGGTTTCCTACTACGAGAGCCTATAGAATAAGAAGATTAAAGAAGTTTGTTCGGACATCTGAAGGATCCGGATAAGGAACTTATTTCAAGAAAGAGGACCTAGTCCTCATAGAGGAAAACAACTCCAATAATCTTCTTGATAAAGAGATTTGTAGTGGAATAATCAATATAGACCGCAGATTTAGAGCAATCTACGTTCTGAAGAGGGAGAGCCCTTAACAACTATCATGTTCAAGGTATAATTCACTCAACCGGACAATACAACAGAGCGATTCTCAGCCAAGGGAGCGCAAAATGTCCTATCAGCTGGAGCCATAACAGGTAAAGCGAATTGTGGTTGAGTTGGCTGTTTTATTTGAAGTGAGTTGTTTCTATTCTTCCGGACGCCCTTGCCCAATGTAGGGACAGACAAGACCTTAGAGAAACCTGGAACAACAGGGGTTGGGACGATCGTCGAAATAGCGGAAACATTTCCTCTCATAGAGGAAATTGCTCCTACGATCTTCTCGGTCAGAGGACTCGTAGTATCAGCAGTAACATGGACTGCAAGATGAGAATGACCTGCATTCTGAGGGAAGAACCTCCAAACAATTATGGCTAGAGCAGAGCCCACACAATCGAGAAAAGGAGAAATGATTCTCAGCCGACGGGATCTCAGTGTCATCCCATGCTGGAACCGAAGCGAGTCGTGGAGGGGACATGGTCCACATTGCCAGAGGATGAAAATGGTGATTCTCAGTTGACGGGATATAAACATGATCCTGGGCCGGAACCAAAGAGAGTCATGGCGGGGACATACCACATTGCCAGAGGACGGTACCTTAAAAGGTAACTCTAGCTCTCTTAGACAGTGCAACATCCGCGGGATGGAAATCCTCAAAACAAGGAAGAACTACAAAAGAGGCTAGGAAATGAGAAAGAGTGTTATAGAGCATCGCCATCTGGTACCAGCTTCTTTCTCGAGGGAAAAAGTTGCATCGATACGAGCTACTACAATGAAAGAAGTGCTACATACACATCTCTTCGCAGGAGGGCATGCAACAAAAATCCAACAGGGACTTTTGCACGACTAGGGACAGTAGCAAAATGACTCACAATATGGGGAGTCGAAAATGCCTCCTGATTTGGAGTCGGAACATGTATAAAATCTTGAAGCAGAACACACTGCTAAATTCGTAGCAATCTATTCCTAGTCTTCCTAGCCTTCATGCCTAATCGAGGCATAGATGGATCTCAGGGGAAACTGAAACATAGAAAGAAAGCCGGGACAGAAGTCACACCTACGACACTAGTGAAAAACGTATTGTTGCGGAAGACTCACCTGCCTATGGCAGGGAAATCAGTTAGAATACGGAGGGACATACCTAGAAAAGTATGTTTAGTGTTGCGGTGTGTTGTTATCGAGCACCAACCTCTTTTGTAAAAGAAATGGGTTCAACGCGAGTCACTGCAGCAAAAATAACTCGATATACACGACTCCCCTTTTAAGTGGGATGAGACAGAACAAATGCCTGAGAGGGCGTAGAGACGGCTTAATATGCACGTCTGCCCTTCTAAAGGAGAGGGCACAGAGCAATTGCCTCAGAGGGCTTAGGATCACGTAAGTTAATCCCAAAGAGGCGCTTTAAGGAACTGAAGGTTGTAACGCCTTCAGGAGCACATCAAATGCTCGGGGAGAGGGAAAGGAGCTCCCTCAACGGTAGCGATCATGTCCATCTTCCTGCTATTCCGTTTTGCGAGGTAAAAAGTGACAATGATAAAAAACAAGGAGGTTATGAAACCAATCACAAAGTACAACGATATCGATGCATGCGATAATGCAACAACCAAATTATCGAGGGTGTGAGGGACATAATGCATCGAGTTGCTACCTTTAGCAACTAACACATGGACTGAAAATCAAGGTCTCATAAAGGCCTCAAATGTGACTCGAAGGAAGAGAACCAGATCACGATAATATGAGTGAAACTCCTAGTACGAAGAGAGACAATATCTTAGAAGCAAAACTCCAAATATAGAGAGAGACTTATCTCTGCAAGCCATGAAACCCTGTCGAAGTGTTGCGTGGGACCCTTGGCGTGGTATTTAGTGCCAATGTACTAGATGTTGTGCCAAGTGTCATTGATGATACTGTTTGTAACGAATTTTACCCGCAGTTGATGTGTTCACTCTTTCCGTGGCTTTTATGTCATCGTAATGATGAATTGGTCCTATGTTGATAAAAGGAGATCCGGTCCATTGGGCAAAGTCTTGCCACCACGTCTCTTGATATCCCAACGTTGCATGTAGAACGATTTTCTACATTTGACGGCAAGAGATTTACTTGTCTTTGCTTTAAAGAGTATTTTACCCTACCTCTTTTCACCTATTAAACAAGGCTATAACAGATGTTCAAAATCTCTTATTGGTGACATATATCGGATTAGACCACCTTGCTAGTATTGGTCAATCCATATTTTAGCTGGAATACATATCTCTCAGGCTGTTTGAGAGTGTCTTATTCGATTTGAGCCTGTTTGACTTTTGACTGGGCTCTTGATGAGAGCATTTTGTTGCTAAGACAACTCTATTTGTCTAGCATTTGATCAAGTCAGTCTACCTTAAACCTGATTATGATATGATGCCTCACCTTTCTAAGAATCTTGTTGACGTTTTAGTCTGTTCTCGGAGATAGAGCATCATCATGGGATTATGCATGTCCTATATCCAACTTCATGGATATTATGTTTGATTTGGTTGATTTTTATCACCTTGTTGATAATCATGTTGAACTGACTGGACACTTGGCCTCTATAAATCAATCCATGACTCGTCCGGATACGTAGATATCCGACTTTACCGGTTAGACATCTTTATCTATCTAACGAGGATATATCTAGACCAAGAGACGACACCTTTTGATGTTTTGGATCCAATTATGGAGGCGCGAGGTGGTTCTGAAAGGAATTGCGCCCCTTAATGGATCCTATCTTGGGCTTACCTTTGATGGCTCTTGAGGTTGAATCTGAAATAGATCCCGAGGAAGCCCTTAAGTCGGACCATGTATGCACCTTCTTAGGATTTGCAAATCCTCATGATTTGGGGGATTCGAACTAAGTCACGATGACTGAATCTCTTATTTTAATAAACTTTAACCTAAATCCTGAGAGCACCTGACAAGATGGGTGTCATTAAAATGTGAGTAGTTTCGAGACTATTTAGATCTCTTGTTTTTCCATTCAGCTAGACCAATGAAAGTTTAACAAGTAATGGATCATGAAATTCTAAGAAACTTTATTCGGGAGAATTTTGAGTCAAAAGAAATTACTTCAGTACAAAAGAAGCTCTACCAAATATTGAAATTCTCAGAAAAATAAAAAAAATATATAAAAAGTCTAAAAGGCTTCAAAAATAAAAAATTGGTCAACACTCCTAAGAAGAAGCTTGAGGTGAGTGGGCAATCAAAAAATTTCGATATAAAAACTTTTTTATTTCAAAATTTTCCTGATAAAATCCTTATAATATTAAGCTCTAGAGAATTGTTAAGTGACATTGGGATGACTGATAAACCAGTAATTGGTCTCAAGTCATCTCCAAAATGAAAAATATTTCTTAACACACAGATGCGAGTGACGATGCCTAATTAGGCTAAGGGTGAATAGAATTAAAGGAAATGGGCTAGAGAAGAGTATTTAAGGAAAATCTCATCTAGACTTAAATTTTAAAAACATTATGTTTTGCATGATATATCTGGTCATTATTCCAGGACGCCCATGAGAGCTCCTCATATTAGTTCGACTTGGTATGTCACACTAGATTATTCTCGATAACGACTTATGTCGGGATTATAAGAAAATATATATGCCAAAAAAAATATATGAATGGCATATAAGGCTCTCAGTAGTTTTGTGGGCATGTTGTACGACATACCGTACACCCACAACCACCTAAGCTTTACGCGTTGACCCCAGCCCATCCTCGAAAGTTAACTTGCCTTTTGTGGGGGCTTTTGCCCACTACCTTTTACGTCATAGACATCGACCCTCTAGGTTCAGCAGTCCTTCCTTCGGAGGTTGGCAAGCCTTCTGTGTTGGGTTTTACCCATCGCCTTTTCTGCGCATTATGCATCGACCCTCTGGGTATGGTAGTCCTTCCTTGAAAGTTCACTACCACTCGATGCGGGATTCTGCCCACTACCTTTTACGCCCTCGGGCATCAACCCTCGGGTCCTGGCGGGCTTTCCTTCGAGAGCCTCCATGCCTTTTGTGGAGTTTGCCCACTACCTTTTACGCCATAGGCATCGAACCTCTAGGCCCGGCAGTCCCTTCTTTGGAAGTTGACTTGTCTTTCAGTCTTAAATTCTGCCCACTACTTTTTATGCGGCATACATCGACCCTGGGGTCCGATAGTCCTTCCTTCAGAAATTGAATTGTTTTTTTTTTTTTGTGTGGATTCTTCGCCCACCATATCTTTATGCTTCGCGCATTAACCCTCGAGTCCGACAGTCATTCCTTTGGAAGTTGACTAGCCTTCTTTGTGGGCATGTTGTACGACATATTGTATGCCAACATTTTCTATGTTTCATTGCGAGTAAAAGAGGTCTTGTGCATCTCTTAAAACTAATTGTTGAATTGCTAAACAGACAAAGTGGATGTCCTATGGGCGGCTTATACATGATGCAACCAGTAATAAGTGTAAAAGAAGTCAGGTACTTCTCTTATCTTTTCTCGTCGGTTCCTCGCTTGGAGCGGGTCCGCACGAGCATGTCCCGCCCATCATAAATGAGTGTGGTGGATAAATTTATTTTCCCCTCATCAGAAATGAGTGGGAGATGCATTCTTTTCAAAGGGTTTGAACTTAGTTTCATAACTAAGCATTCCTTGGTTAGCATATATTGCTTAGCTAACCTTTGCAATATCTCGATTGGCGGGAGTCAATTTCGATTGATATTTTTTTAGCAGGAAACTCAAGCCTTTTCCTAGCATTGTTTTTCAGTTACCTATTTCATATAGGGTCCGAATCGAGCTCGTCCCATCCATCATGGATGATCGTGACATGTATACTCATCCCACTCATCTCATACAGGTGTGGTATTTTCCCTTCTATGGGATATGTTGAGGTTAGCTTTAAGGCTAAATATTATTTGGTTCGTGCACTTTATTTTGCCCAACCCTTCTCAGGTGTCTCGACTGACCGAGGTCAAGTTCGATTGATGTCTCTTGTGTGTGGGAAAGTCAAGCTTCTTTCCTCGACACCTCTATTCAGTTAAGCACCCTATGTGAGTCTGAATTAGAGTTTCACACTCACATTACATGAGTGTGGCAGTTTCCCCTTTCAAGGGATGTTTTTGGTGGTTAGAATGTTATGTTTTGACCAACCATCCTTGGATACTGCAGTAATTCCCAAGCGGAATCAATTCTACTAAAATCTCTGGTAGCAATATCGCGTATAGGATTGGTATGTTTTGGCCATCCACCATCTTTGAAGTTCCTGACTTGGTTGATTTTCATTGTCTTGTCAAGGTGACATGTAGTATTGGTTCTAGACTTTGTCTATTATCTGTCTGATCTATGTCCTTAGTCAGCACCACTTTTGATGTCTGACATTTTCCCCAGTATTTTCTCTGACAAAATTATCTTTAGCCAGTTCTCAAAAGAAATACCAGTTGAGCTCTCCCCAACGATAGTTGCATTGTTAGTTTTGCGGGACCCTTTTAGCGAAAACTACTTCGCTTTTTCTTGTTTGAAGTATCTCATGGTTGGACCTGTGAGACTATCTTCATGCTATGAGTATATGTTTGATCGGCTGGTTGGTTTTATCTGCCCCATCAAATGACATGTATCGGTTGCTCAACAGATTCACGTCTGCACAGAGATATTTAATGCCTCCCAAGCAGAACTACCTTGTTAAACGAGAGAATCTCCAACAAGATTTGCCTCGCTAGTGCACTTAGAGCACCGTTGGGATTAGACCGTGCTAGGTCATGTAACCCCGTTGATTTTCTCGAATGATATGGTTGGTTTTGTCCGCCACGCCGAGTACCATGTTGTATCAGTTTGACAGCTGATCCATGGGTCTCCAACAAAAGTCTCTTCGCTAGTGCTTACGTGAAAGCACTTTTGTGGTTAGACCATCCTGGTTACCTATCCCCGTTATTTCACTCGATCTTTTGGTTGGTTTTGTTTGTCAGGTCGAGTAACATGTTGCCTCGATTTTACGACCGATCGATGTTTGGTCGGATCACTTCATGTGTTCAGCATATACTTTGAGCATGATACCTTAGGCTATTTAGTCATATGATCGCTCATCTGGTGCATAGGCAGGATACATATCTCCTGTCCCATTTTATATTTTCGAGTACTTTGGTTGGTTCTATCTGCCAAGTCGAATGACATATCGTATCGATTTTACCATTGGTCTGTGTTTCATCGAAGTACTTTGACGTTCGACTATACTTTGAGCATGTTGCCTCAGGTTGTTTTGCCATAAGATTGCTCATTTGATACGTAGGCAAGATACACCACTCTTGTCCTATTTCATGTCCGGCCAGAATACATACCTCCTGTGTCATTTGATATTTGAAGTAGGATACAGACCTCCTACTCTATTCTGATGTATAGTCACGATACATACCTCCTAGACTATTTGGTCGGATATATAGCTCCCTAATAATTTGATGTTCCAATCAATACAACTATTGCCTTCACTTGGGCGACCTTTGATGGTAAGACCTCGTTTTGAGGCACATCGAGTTTCGTACCCAGCCGGCTTTGAAGCCTCTCGAATTATATGCCTGCTTCGGTCGGCCCCTTTATGAGAGCATCTTCGGCTCTACATAGCCATATGTTCGATGTTACTAGAGTCCTGCAGTACAATAGTCGACTCAGTAGGAGTAGATCTTGTCTTCGGACACTTTCGGCTTTCTAGCCATATTTCTCGAGCCATATGACCTTAGAGTCAGCTATGCTATAAGGATACCATCTTTCGACATCTTTAGCACGGTAGCCACTTGATGCGACATTTCTTGAGCTATATGGCATTCTAGTGAGCGCTTTTATGGGAATAAATTGTCGTGTATGGCTCATTAGCCTTTCGATACTTCTCGGACCATATGTCATTTTGGGCCGATTCATTTACGAGAGTATGTCGTCTTCAAACATTCCATGGGTCATGCCTCTAACGACCTCCGAACTCACTCCTAGATTATGCCTCTACGGCATCTGAACCTATTTTGGTAAGCATGCCTCTATGGCCCTTGAACCACTGTCTTGGGTCATGCCTTTACGACCTCTAAACTCATTTCTAGATTACGCTTCTACGATCTCTGAACCTATTTTCGTGATCATGCATCTACGGCCCCTGAACCACTGTGTTTGGTCATGCCTTCACGGCCTCTAAACCAACCTTCTCGGTCAGCGTACCATATAGTCACTGGCAGATCACCACCTCTGATCGCTTTATGGCTGTCTGATTAAAAATTTGGGTGTTTCATCTCAAGGAGATTAATTAGACTCGCAATCGGGTACTCTTTCAGGGGAAACATAACAGGAGACTTTGTCACACGAGATGATTGAGCCTTCTTCCCTATAGTTTCGAATGTGGTCAAGTATCGGGTTTTCATCGATTCAGTTGTTTCGAATGAGGTCAGACAGATCGATATTGCCCTTTCGAATGAGGTCAAGCAAATGTTTTCTCAGCCAAACATGTCTAGTTTATCTGGCCTGGCTGGGTCCTTCTCTCCTACAATTTCAAATGTGGTCAAGTGCGGGATTTTCATCAATTTTGTTGTTTCGAATGAGGTCAAAAGGATCGATATTGTCATTTCGAATGAGGTCGGCCAAATCCTTTCTCAGCCAAACATGTACAATTTATCTGGCATGGTTGAGTATTTCAGTGGATAGTTAGCTTCGACTACTGACCACCATCCCCAACCATACCCTACCTAGTTTTTCTGGTCTGGTTGGGATCCTTCATGGTTATGCCTCTACGGCCTCTGAACCACCCTACTAGGTTATGTCTTTACAGTCACTGAACCTATTTCTGTGGTTATGTCTTTACGGCATCTGAAACACCCTCTTAGATTATGTATTTACAGTCTCTAAACTTATTTTTATGGTTATGAATCTACGGCCTCTGAACCACCCTCCTAAGTTATGCTTTTACGGTCTCTGAACCACCCTCCTAGATTATGATTTTAGGGTCTCTGAACCTATTTTCGTTGTTATGCCTCTACGGCCTCTAAACCACCCTTCCAGGTCATGCCTATAGGCCTCTAAACTTATTTTTGTGGTTGACAGGTCAAGATTGGCTAGCCACTACCTTAATCATACTCTGTCCAGTTCATCTGGTCTGGCCGAGCTCTTCGGCAGACAGTCAGTTTCGGCTACTAACCACCACACCCAGCCAAACATGTCCAATTAATCTGGCCTGGATGGGGTTTTATTTTAGTCTTCTCTTGGGATGTCAGCTCGATTATCAAGAGACTTTCTTTTGAGGATATTGTTAATAAGTGCACTGTGTCTCAGTGACACAACACACTTGTTGGAGGTCTTTTGTTGGCATTCAATTTTTGATATCATAAGTGTAAGATGTGCGCTCCAGTGTTATGGAACGTTGCTTGATTCATGTGTCGACTCATGTAGTGCGAGACATCGATTTCGGACCTTTCAACGTGTGCTGAGGAGCACGTTGCTGAGATTGTTTCGCTAGACTCTAGCTTTCACTTAGGCGAAAACCAGTCAATATTTTATTGGTCGGATGACATCGATCAGACAAACATGTGTCATTCGCAGCGTTGAGCGGAAAACTGGCTCAAATTGTCCCGTCCACTAGCAAGCTTGTTTAGATGACCCCGGATGACGAAACGGATTGCACAATTGCGTCTGGAACGCCAATTTTACTTTGGAAGGAAGTCCATTTCGCTACGACTTCGCGGGCATGGTAAAAATGTGTGAATTATCATTTTAACCTGATCGTCGAAAAAGGTGGTCCAAACGACCCCGGACGACGAAATAGACCACGCAATCGCATCTGAAACGTCAATTTTACCTAGGGAGAATGTCTATATCACTATAATGTCGCACGCAAGCCAGAAATGCATAAATTGAAGCTTATTATTATAATTATTATTATTATCATTATAATATAATAAAAAAATAAAAAAAACTATCCCTTAAACCTCATGTTGCCTTCCTCTCCCCCCTATCCTACCGCACACGCCTCTTCTCCCGATCATTTCGCCTGCTTCTCAAAACTTCCCCAGCTGAACCCTAGCCCGCCACCTTCTCCCTCGCACACGAGCCCTTGCGGCCGCCGCTCCTTGCCGGCGATCCCGCTGCCATCTGCGCCTCTCCTCCAGCTGTCGACATCCCTGCTCCGAACCCCGAGCTCCTCATCTTCTCCGTCTCGGCCAGTGACGCCACCGGCGAGCCGACCGCCAATGTTGCCTCCCTCTCGACCAGAGATGTTGTCGCCAAGCCTCGCCAGCCTTCACCTGCCGTCGGCGCTGCTTCCACATGTCGATAAGCCCATTTCCTCCCTCTCCTTCGGCCGAAAGAGAGCCTCCACACTGATCTCCTTCTCGTGCCTGAGTTCGTCGACCGGTCTTTCTTTCTCCTCGTCGGCGAATGGTCGGCCTCCATAGGGTTAACTTTTCTCTGTTGGGTAGCCCCTTCACATGAAATCCATGTGACTGATGCCTTCCACTTGCTCAGATCTCTCTGTTGCTGGCTCGACTGCCTCCTTTCCTTGACGTCGGCGACCTCACCGGCTTTGTTCCCCTCTTTCGTGGGTCTCGAGCGACCCCTTCATGAAGGTACGTTATGGTCATACTTTCGTATGTCAAAATCATCTATTTTGGGTACTTTGCATACCTCTTGCACTCATTGGCTCTTTCTGTTGTTCCGTGCATGTTTTGTGACGTACGTCGGCATGCAGACCGGAGCACCGTCGGGGTTCGCCGAAACGTGGGTTATCCTTTAGCACAAAGAAAACGCATCTACAATCGTCATGGTGGTGAGATTTTCTTTTCCCTTAGCCGACCCTAGTTTTAGCCGGATCTAGGAGAGTGAGTTCGACAGCCCATGCGGGGTGGAGATGTCGAACATGTGTCGACCAGCCAAGCCACCTATGTGATTGATCGTCAATTTATCTAGAGGGAGTCGTAGGATAAGAATCTTATGCGATGGTCAGTCCTATTCGAAGCCGAGCGATTCCCCGTTTTGTGAGCCTTACGCATTAATCCTCGTGGGTTAGAATCCCAATTTTCCACAACTTTGGCGATCCTAATCTCCATTGGAGTGATTAGTTGAGTTTCGTCTTAGAGGACAGGAAAAGCCTTGTAGCTAGTCTGTTCTATAAAATCGGGGGCGTTCATAGAGCGGAAAAAGCTTTGTAGTTAGTTCGCCCCTCGAACGGTTGAGAGTTCCCCCTAAGAAAAATCGGAGGGAGAAACCCTATACATTGTCACGCCAAAGTTGGACGCGGCGATCCCGCGAATCCAAATGCGTCAACCTTAGGTTTTCGCTAACATGAGTCTGGTTGGCTATCTGCATGTTGGTTTGTTTCAAATTGCATTCATGTTGATATGGGCACGTTTGCATCTCACTTCGCTCCGTCCGGCCGCCCCGACTCGGTGAGCATTTCACTTCGCTCCAATCCGCCACCCCGCCCCAGCCAGCATCTCATTTTGGTTCGACCAGCCACTCCAGCTAGGTCAACCGATCACTTTGGATCGATCGATCGCCCTGGCCCAGTCAACCCTGCACTTTGGTTTGACCGACCACCACAGTTCGGTCAACCACTCACCTGCATTATTGCATGTTGTCTGTGTGCATATGTATGCTCTGCTTGTCTGCATGATCGATATCATCTGCTTGGGTTGCACTCCCTTCGGGTCACTGTCTCATCGATATACCCTTCTTTTGGGCCCTTGTCGCCACGGCATACCCCTTTCTTCGTGCCACTGCCTTAACATCATACCATCTTTTCGGGCACCTACCACCATGACATGCACATTCTTTTGGGTCACTATCTTACCGGCATACCCTCTTTTTGGGCATCTACCACCACGGCATGCCCCTTCCTTCGGGTCACTGTCTTACCGGCATACCCTCTTTTCGGCCCCTTTTGCCACGGCATGTCACTTCCTTCGGATCGTTGTCTTACCAGCATACCCTCTTTTTGGGTCCCTACTGTCACAGCATGCCCCTTCTTCGGGTCACTGCCTTACTGATATGCCATCTTTTCGGTCTCTGCCGCCACGACATACACCTTGTTTTGGGTCACTGTCTTACCGACATACCCACTTTTTGGGCCCCTACCTCCACGGCATGCTCATTCCTTCGGGTCACCGTCTTACTGGAATACCCAATTTTCTGGTCTCTGCAGCCACTATATGCACGACTTTTCCCGAGTCACCGACTTCACTGCATACTCTTTATCATCACTTATATGTTTTGATTTGATTGCATTTGCATTTGCATGTTCGCATGGTAGTGAGTCAGACTCGTTAGGAGAGTGACCACATGTCGGTCGCGATGTCTTAACTAGCATTGTTTGTTGGGTTGATTCCGGTGAGCAATGCAAGTTAAATCATCAAGATTGACACGAGCATGAAGGTGCTAAGGATCCAATGGATCTAACTTGTGTTACCTCTCTTCATGACGCCCTTTAGATCTTTCGGATGTTTAAGATGAGGCCGGCATGGCGACCCGGCCAAAGTCATATTATACCCAGACTTATCACGCGTTTAGATATTAGGTTAATGCACTTTTCATTAGATGGTGTGCTAGGCTAGAATTTAGGGTGATAGGTAGTCTTTTTGATATTTGACTATTGTACTTTGCCGGATTGGTTGCCCAGTCAAACATCTTTCTTTTACATTGTGTTTGTGGTGTGACTGCATGTCTCATATGTATGATAGCATTCAAGGGTGTTCTTCTACAGGGAGACATGTCTATTTATTTGCACACACACAGGCACCGTCATGAGGGGAGCAAGTAACGATTTCTAAACATTGTTTGCATATTCTATTTAACTCCCCCACTTATAAGGCATGGCTCATGATACGTTATATGCATGTGAGTTTTCCTGCTAATAAATGTTTTTATGCAGGGTTGAGTCTTTTCTTTTCCTATGTACTTTTAGAATTTATGAGAGTTTTGTAGCAGAAATAAGATACGGACACGAGTTTTGAGGTATTCGACGAGGGAACCACATGAGGGCGTGCCCCATGTCTTAATTCTGCATTTTTATATTGTTGTATAGAATTAAGGCCGAGCATGTATATGCGGAGTCAGGCCGCTCTTTTTCTTTTCTGGGATATATTGCCGACCGAGCGATACTAGTTTTTTTATTATTTTATTTAGTTTGTTTTACTTTTTGTCACATGTCTGCATGTTTATATGCCTGTGTCTGCATATTTTTCTTATTTCTTTTTGTAATTCGGGATTTCATGACGCAACATAGGCTCTTTAGAATATAAAATTCTAAAGATTTTCCTACCAAATTCTAAATAAAATATTCAAGTTAATTAAAATTTAGTATTAAATTTAATTTTAAAATATTCAGAATTTAAAAAACTAGACTTTTACTTTCCAGCATATATTAATAGGGTCTCCATGATACGTAAGAACCGCTCTAGATAAATGCATTTATATTGCATGTCTCGAGGAGTCCCCGTGTTTCTTCAGTCTGACTGACCCAACATTCATTTTTCTACATAGGTGGTTGTCTAGTGCGTCAAGGTTATTAAATAACTCTCCGACCCATATGGGGTATAAGTTCTTTTGTTTGGAGCGTTTCAAGCTTATAACTGAACCTCCCCTCGTCTTCTTTCTTGACGCATCCTCGTCACTTCGGCAAGTATAAGTACCACCTCTGAGAGCTCCAGCTTATAGTCATAAGAAAGAGTTTCCTTCTTTTGACCTTAGGGCTACCGAGACTCCCGTGGATGACGCAATTCACGGATTGATGATTGGGGATCTCAGGACGTGTTAGGTAGACTAACTTCACAACCAGATAGACTTACGATCCTAATAACTGTAGATGATGGGTCGTGGTACCCCGACCCAGTTATCTCTACCTTGTTAAGATCAGTCTACAATCTTTTTTGTTGAACCCCTTCGAGCCCTGTCGCTCCTTCACTTCGTTGATATCACCTTAACGGCCCGATACTGATGAGTTGTCGTCCGTTTGGGATACGACGATTTGTCCTCTGCTCTTATGACCCAAACGTGATTTGACATGTTGGGATATCCCGTCAAGAAGATTTAGGTTATTCTGTGGGCCACATGTGTCGATGAGCCGCTGCCCATTCGGGATGTGAGAGACTCACTCTCTGCCCGATGACTTAGCGCGAGCTTTAAAGCATCAGGACTGGTCCTATGTGGAATAACCTTCATTTGATTGCCTATACCCCATGTCTATGATAATATAAACTGAAACTAATTTTATCGAGAGTATTTTTGGGTATCTTCCAATATATAATTAACAAATAGCAACACGTTCCTCTGAGACTGCTCTTGGCCCCATAACAGAAACATACACCTGACTCTCTGGTTATAGGTAGTCTACGTAGATACTTCTTTCGCGGATGATGGTTCAAGGTGTCTACGCCCAATCTTGTTTGGGGCAAACATGTTTGACCTATCATTGCGAAATTTATCGCACGTAGACTCTCCACATTTTATATTCTCTTGTTTGTCTCAATGTCATATATCTCTTATTATTTGGTTTCTCTCCTCTTCGAATCACCAATCTAATTTGGGAGGAAGATTTATTCGAATAAGGGAAATGTACGATAATCGATAAGTTGATGACTCCTTTTAAAATAAAAAAGAGAAAAATGAACAAAAACAAACTATATGCAGCAACATCAAGGCTTCATGATTACAAGAAAGGAAGATAATGTTTGTTGGTTAAGAAAATCTTTTTATGGTCTAAAATAGTCTCATAAGCAGTGATATAAAAAATTTTCGATTAATCATGAGTTTAAGAGAAGTGGCTATGATAGTTGTCTTTACTTCAAGAAAAATAATAATAAATCATTTATCTATTTGTTATTATATGTCAATGATATGTTGATAGCTGCTAAGAATAAAGAAGCTATCAAATGTTAAAAACTAAACTTAAAAGTGAGTTTGATGAAGAATTTGAGAGCTGCAAAGAAAATACTTGACATGGTTCATAGAAATAAAAAGGCAGATAAGTTATTTTTTAATCAGATAGGGTACAATGAAAAAGTTATCCATATGTTCAATTTGCAAAATGTCAAACCTATTAGTACTTCATTAACTGTGCATTTTAGATTGCCATCAACTTTGTGTTCCTATATGTTATGAGTTTTATATTTCAGTGTTGTGGGATCTCTCAAATAAGCTATCATATATTCTCGTCCAGATTTATCATATGTACTTAGTGCAGTTAGCAGATATATGAGCAATCCAAGTAAAGAGCAATGAAAAATAGTTCAATGAATTCTACGGTATCTATGTGAAACAAAATATATTGAAAGGATTACAAATAATTATATTGGTTATATTGATTTATATTATGTTACAGATCTTAATAGAAGATCACTTACAAGATACGTGTTTATTAATGGAAGTTTTGCAATTAGTTAGAAAGGAACTTTACAGAAAACAATGACAATATCTACAACTAAAGCTCAGTACATGACAGTTACTGAAGCTTCAAAAAAAGCTCTTCGATTGAAATGTCTATTTGAAAACGTTAGTAAAGATTTAAAATTCGTACACTAAAGTGTGATGGTTAGAGTGTTATTTATCTCAAAAAAGATCAGATTTTTAATAATAGAACCAAGCATATTGATGTTTGTTATCACTTTGTTCGTGAAGTTATTGTTCGTGGAGATATTTATGTAAACATATCAAAACTCAAAATAATCTTGCGAATATAATGACTAAGACACTCCCAATAACCAAATTTGAGCATTACTTATACTAGGTATTCAATCCTGATTATTAGAAGTTTATGGAAGAGGTGAAGAAAGTTCTATTATTAATATTTAAAGTTCTATTATTCGTACTTTATGGAAGGTTGGGATTGCTAAATTTATGACCAAAATTTGTCTCGCTTATCTTATTAGAAAATTATTAGCAAGCGAATTGAAATCTAAAAGGAAACCGTGAGCAGGCGGATTGAAGGCTTCGACCATTTGATCAATCTTATAATAGTTTTTAGATTGCAATCCGTGTATTATTGCTTTATTGAATCCTTTTAAGTATTTTTTTTTAAGGGGACTTGCTAAATAATATAAAAATCCTCCTTTTTTGTATAGTCACTAATTTTTTCCTACTATGATTTAAAGATGGTCAAAGCACTCCTCTTGTAATTTCTGATTTTGTATAGTGAATTCTCCTCATCTACATATAGTTTTCCCATATTAGATTTTCCACGTAAAATTTATGTTCTTTTGCTTATTTCATTGTTTGTCACATCAAATCAATATCAAATTATAAAATATGCATCTAATTTATATTATAAATCAATAATACTAATTATTGTAATATATGCTCATTATAAGGAATATCCTTATTAATTAAAAATTAAATATAGAATAAAAAATTAATCAATATTATCATATATGTCTAATATTTATATCAAGAATCAATAAAATTAATTATTCTAATATATCCTTAACATTAATGAAATATGATTAGTGGTGGAATGAGAAGATGGCTAGAGGAGTCCATCACCACCAAATTTGTACTAAACTCTTTAATATCATATAATACATCAAAAGTTTTGACCTCATAAATAAAATATTTAATAATAATTCATTTTAATTGTGTTTTAATTTAACAATCATATTAATAATAATTTAAAAAAAATTCAAGGAGATGAAAGTTCTAGACTTCAATACTCGTCGTCCTTCGATTTTTTTCTTTTTTTTATTTCATCACTTTTCATCTTTACCATTGGTTCAGCCAATGTTCATGATATCATCATTTATTATATTTTTCTTTATTTATCTTTTCTATCGTATATACATAGACATCCTTGAGTCAATATATTATTCAATTCAATCAAAATCATTAAAATTATAGCTTTCAAACATGCACACCGCTGTCTCTAATATAAATAAAAAATTTAAAAAAATGAAAAAAAAAATCCTTACGTTAGTTCATATCCATTTGGTTGGAAAACTGGATCCCATCCAAAATCATTCGCGCCCCTTGCTGGTACAATTTTCCCCTACATATTAATAGAAGACTAAAAAACAATTAATAAGAGGAGACGGCAACAGGAGCTGAAATTTACAACATTTGCATCCGACTACAACATTTGCGTGCATTGTAACAATACTGTTATGGGAACAGAAATAACTACGATTGCTGAAAATAACAGCATTAAAGGATAATGGCATAAAAAGAAGAATGCACATATACAAGTTGTATTTAAGTGTTGGGAGATGGAAAAAATTTCAATCAAATGCAAAAAAAATAAAATAAAAAGAAGGAAACATAAAAGAATATTGACACACAAAAAAAAGAGTTTAAACGTATTTATGGCCACAAAAATGTTGTAATCGTGACAAATTTCATTATACTTTTAGAAAGTTTCACATGTATACCACTCAATTTCTATGGATTTACATATCTAACACAAACTTCAATTTTTACATATATGTCAAGTTACCAATGCATGAAAAGGTATATTTCACTTTGTAAAAGTTAAAATAGTGGTACTTTTATGTGATATGAAAAAATTGGGTGGCCTAAATGTAAAATGTAAATTTTGCGTGTTAATAAGTACAAGAAATTGAGTGTTACATATGTAAATGCCCCATAATTTTATTGTGAAGATTTACAAACCTTAATTCTTCTAAAACAGCATAAAGACAGCGTCCCATTCTCATTAAAAAAAAATCTAGGATATTAAAAATCCCACAACAACGACCGACTACTCTGCAGAACATATTTTCTCCGTAAAATAAAAATTAGGGCATTAAAATTCCCAAAAGGACCTACAACAAAGAAAACATAGCACGTTTTCTTAATGACATAAAAATTAAACCTTGCAAATTGAGATAAAGTGGGAACTATAATGCACCAAAGTTTACCATTGTCTTCCCAACAAACGTCAAAGGATCTGTATTTGGACCAAGAGAAAGAGAGAACACGCAGGCAGCATAAGCTGATTTGTCTTCATAAGCTGCCAGCAGATTGTTCAAACCTGCGTGGAAAAAGTTAAAAAAACTAATAATAATATCGAATGGACATTGGAAGTTAGATAATCTTATAAGAGGGTTAATGCAAGGGGCAATTCAATACATATCACACGAAACATTGCTATTTACAAATCTAGCATTCTTTTTCACCCATTTTTCAAATTCTCTCACAAAAAACAAAATTCAAGATAAAACCACAACCATTATTTTCCATTTTTACCAAATTCATAATGGTTTGATCATGGCACGCGTAAATGCTTCAGTTCAGTAGTTAAAAAAAATCACATGGGTGCTAGTTTTGTAAACAGCACTATTTTGATTGTTGCATAATACCTTTACGCAAAATAAGTATGGTGTCCCTCACCTTCATGTCCTATCTTCTCGAGAAACCACTTTCTGAAATGTTTCAGCATTAGAAATTTGATTTGAAAAGGTATGGGAAAAGATTCATGAGAAAAGGAGAATATTGTAGTTCATGGAAGCACATAAGGTTAAATGATAGAGGAATTTACAGACATACTACATAATTCTTATGTATTTACATTTCTAACACCTCAATTTTAATATTTACTTAAATACCCTCGGAATTTTTAACCTCTCATAAAAAAAATCACTATTACCAACATTTTTTTAAATGAAATACACTTTTCAGCAAATGTTAATATGTTTTTGATGTGATTCTGACATAAAAGTTGAACATACATATTACATATATATAGTAAGCTTTAGGTGTTAGGTATGTATGTAAATTCCTCTAAATCATATGATAAAGAAGTTACAATGGAAGAACCAGGGGCATACATGTAGGGACCTGTAACAATAAAACAAAATGTTCCTCTTAAGAGTACAGAAATGACATTAATAGTAATGACCCAAAGAACAGGAAATACCAGGTAAACCATTAAGAGCATTGAAACAAAGACAGGTGTCCTCAACAAGAACTGGCCCATTTACCTATCAGGAAACAAAAATACTCAAAAATATAAGGTTCAAGCAAAAAAAAGAGCAACATAATGGTACCTTAAAGATTTGGAAGCTTTACAAATATACTACATGAACCCTATGTATTTACATATCTAACACCTAAACTTCATTTTTTCAAAAAATAAAATAAAATAAATAAAACTTCAATTTTTTCATACAAGCCACCATACCTATGCCGGAAAAAGTGTATTTCACATTTTGAAAGTTACATAATGGTGTTTCTTATGTGATATGAAAGTTATTGGTTGGTTTAAAGGTAAATATTAAAGTTTAACGTGTTAGATATGTAAATACATACGAATTGGGCGGCACGTATGTAAAGATTTATGGAAAGATAAAACTCACAATAATGTGAGCATTTAGCTTTAAAAATGTCTATGGAAATACCTCAGTTGCAGCCAAACGGGCCTTTGCTTTTGATATCTCTTCTGGCTCACCTTGCAGTTCTGGCACTATAAGAGAATGACAAAATAAAGAAATAACAAAGGAACCCACTAACTCATTAGTCAATAAAAAAGGCATGCCAGGAGTACATGAAGTTATAGCCTATTCGGGTGTTATAATATCCCAGGTGTTAACAAATAGGAGCATTTACATATATACCACAGAATTCTTATGTATTTACATATCTAAGATCTAAACACTCGTATTTACATGGAGACAAGACCATAAAATCATTAACATCACATCAAAAATACCACCATCACTACCTTTGTAAAAGTGAAATACACCTTTTCATGCAAAGGCTGTAAATATCAAACTTTGGGTGTTAGATGTGTAAATACATAAGAATTATGAGGTAGTATGTAAATTTCCCTACTAAATGTTAATCCCTAAGATGGCACGATTACAACTTGTCCAATGCGTGGTTAATTATTCTCCGAGGATACATTTTTAAATGTCTGCGTACTTTAATCAGATCATATTGATGATTGTATATATAATGCTTTTCTTCTCAAATTTAAGCTAGCTCGATAGTAAAAGTAATTTGAAGCTCATTGTTTGTGCATTTTAAAGAATCAATAATGTATATACATTTTTCCTCGCTTTTTTCTACTCAGGGATTACTGTATAGATAATTTTTTTAGAAAGATTTATATGCATACCACTCAATTCTTATTATCTAACACCTAAATTTCAATTTTTGCATATATGCCACCTTACCTATGAATAAAGAAGTGTTTTCACTTTTTCAAAGTTAAAATAATGGTATTTTCATGTGATATGAAAGATTTGAGGGTATAAATGTAAAAAAGTAAAGTTCAAGGGTTACATTTGTAAATACATAAGAATTGGGTGGTATATATGTAAATGCCCAATGATTTTTTTTGTTATGTGTGTGTGTGCGCGGTCGCGAGAGAGAGAATTTTCGAGAAGGTGCTAGCGACAAGGAAACTAGTGTAATGCTTGGAGCCTTTGTATTCGATCTTGGGAACTGCATTAGTGCATGATTGAGCATGTATTGCCTAGCCACGAGTCCTTTTCCATGTCTCATTGCAAGGGTTTAAGGATTGCATGGGTTGAATTTTCATGTTTTGTAGACTAAAGAAGGAAGCTTACATATTTGAATGAGGTTTTGAGTGCTGAAAGCCTGAGTAAAGAGCTTTAAGAACAGGAGAAGACTTGGGAGAGGTTATAATAATGCTTGCTTGGTTCCAAGTAAGATGTAATGCATTCTGCAAATTCAAATTTAGTAAATCCTAGGGATGTTAAACCTAGAAAATTGTTTACATAGCCGCCGTAAATCTGGTCAAAACAACACAAACTGTCTGGTGGTTAGTTTCAGGATTGAATTTATGGATGAATATAAGATTTAAGTACGAGCTTAGCAAGATATCTGATGTAGAATTAGTAATCATTATATTACTAATAACCCAAGTAAATCAATTTTAAATTTTATTTATCATTAACCAATAAATAATGAGCTAAATTAATTTCTAATCATCCTCTATGAATATCTAAACATACATTGCTAGTCATAATGAATTCAATTATAATTAAATAGTCAGCTAATTCAGTAATTAATCAACTTTTAAAAAAATTATTAAATTATATTCGACAAAAAGATCAAAAGTCTACAAATAACTCCGTGGGACAAAGAAATCACAAAAGTTTATACATCAATCTAATAAACCTAGGCACAAAAATTAAAGAACAAACCTCAAAGAAATCATAATAGATAGGTGGAAAGACACAAATAAGGGATGCTTTTACATCAATCAATGGAAAACAAGCAAAATACAAAAAATGATCTATTTTCGAGAGGCTGATTGGCTCTACCACACCCTAGATGTCACTAGAAACAACACCAAAAAGAAGAAAAAACCAGCAGTCACAAAATAATGCATAGCCCACAACAAATCCTAAGTTCCTCCCTTAATAGAAACCTTTCAAAGCATTTGAAAACTTTCCTTCTATAATGCCCTCCATTTCTCTTCCTTGAACATATGATTATCGCACGAATGGACCACGGCCTTTACCTACATTCTTCTCCTACGGCAAAGTGTCGCCCCACCTCTTCATTAGCACAGGATCGGCCTTTCTGTTGGTTTGGTTGGCTGGTGGGAAAGCATTTGGCGTAACACTACTCCCCTCACAAAGAAGTACCTTGTCCTCAAGACGGAATGATGAAAACTGCTTGTGGATTACCTCATAAGGCTCTCATGTTGCTTCATAGTCTAGTAGTCCTTCCCACTTAACATATACTTCCTTCGTGCCCCCGAGTCCTCGCCTCACTTATTCAATCTCTAATGGCTCCAGAATCACCTCCAAGTCCTCCTTCAGCATCGGCGGTAGTGTAGATGAGGATGTATAATCTCTAATCGTACATCTCAATCGTGATAC
Organism: Phalaenopsis aphrodite; assembly: GCA_003013225.1. Lineage (NCBI taxonomy): Eukaryota > Viridiplantae > Streptophyta > Magnoliopsida > Asparagales > Orchidaceae > Phalaenopsis > Phalaenopsis aphrodite. The sequence goes on from NEWO01000488.1 coordinate 344,179, forward strand.
ATGGAAAACTGAGTGCAGTGTGGATAATGGTGGTAACTTCAAACTGTAGGTCACTGCTCCGATGCGTGTCATCACCTCATAAGGCCCAAATTATCTCAATAAAAGTTTTTCGCTCCTCTTAGCTAATGTCTTCTGTCCGTAAAGCCTCGGTTTCAAGTAAGTCATGTCCTCTGGCTCGAATTGCATCTCTCTCATGTGTTCATCTGCATTCCTCTTCATAATTTGTTGAGCCCTCAGAAGATGCCCCTTGACCTCTGCTAGTATCCTGTCCCTCCCCTCCAACTCATATAATATCTTGAAAGGGGTTGTCTGTGTTGCAGTGTAGTACGAAATATTATACCAATATTCGACTCATGCAATCCACTTAGCCCATAACTTCGGTATTTCAAGTACAAAGCAATGTAGGTATGACTCCACATTCCAGTTGCCACCTCCATCTACCCATCAGTCTGGAGATGATATGCGATGCTCATTTTAAGGATTGTCGCTTGCAATCTAAATAGTTGTTTCCAAAAATGGCTAAAGAACACTTTCTCTATTTCATACAACCAATTCCCACACCTCGTACAAATGGATCACTTCCCGGATAAACACTGTTGTAACTGAGACCCCAGTATAAGAATGTCACAAGGGAATGAAATGTACATACTTAAGCGATCCATGATCAGCATAATCATCGTGATAAAATCCATCGTCACTTCTTCTTGAACCTTCCCTGGTATTGCTAAGGGTTATAGTAACCCCCTAGTGCCTTGGTCAAGTACTTGCCGTTGGCACACACATTATGCCACCATATCATTCACATCTCTACGCATCCCTACCCAATAAAGCTCCATCGCCAGAAGATTATAAGTCTCCTGCACCCTTGAATGTCCCCCGATCGCACTACCATTAAACTTTTGTAACAATCTGGGAAGATACTCCAATGACTTGGGTAGCATGAATGCTCCCTGGTGGAGTTGTTCTCTTCTTAATGCATATCCTAGATGATTGTTTGGATTCTATAGCAATTCAGCCCTTATTTTCCTCAACTCATCATCCCTTTCTTTCTCCTATCTCAAAGCCTCCCAATTTAGGACCAAGGATACCAATAGGGTCGTCAATTGGGGTTCCTTCACCTTTATTGATAGTATATCAGTTGTCTTGGTCTCCAATCCTGGCTGATACTTATTCTATAAATCATACCCCAATAGCTTGGATAGTCATCTCGGATGCTCCTCAATCACCATCCACTGCTTCATAAAGATACTTTAAACTCCTCTAATTTGTCATAACCAAGAAAAGTCATCCCAATATGTAGGGTCTCCACTTCTGAATGGCCAAGACAATCGCCATCAATTTCTGTTCATAGACTGACTTTAGTCTCCCTCCAGATGTAAGAACCTAACAGAAGTAGGCAATTGACCGTTGATCCTATATGAGCACTGCTCCCAATCCAACTCTGACACATCTGTCTCCACCACAAAAGGGTTAATGAAATCTAGAAGTGTTAATACCGTTACGGTAGTCATGACCCTCTTCAACTGTTCAAAAGCCTGGGTTGCTGCTTCTCCCCATTTGAAATTGTCTTTTTTCAACTGCACTATCAGTGGTCATGCTATAGTGTCATATTCATTCACGAACTTCCGATAGTTGTAGGTGAGACCTAGGAATCCTCTCAACTCCTTCAAATTCTTGAACTGAACCACTGCTACGCTTATTCTGATCATCACATGTCCTAGATACTCCACCTGTGATTGTGCCAACATTGTCCTCAAGTGTTCCACGTGCTTTGTCTCTGTAAGATTGTAGATATGTATATCATCAAAGAAAACCAGGATAATTTTTTTAAGATAAGGTTGACTCATGAGGGATTAAAATGTCGTGGGGGTGTTTGTGAGACCAAACGGCATCACTAAGAAGAATAATTTCCTTAATGTGTCTTGAATGTTGTTTTATGCACATCCACTGGATCATCCTGATCTGGTGATACACTGACTTCAGAACAAGTTTTGAGAAAATAATTCTCATAAAGCTCATCCAGTAATTCATCAATCACAATAATTGGAGACTTCCCTAACACCATCTAATTGTTCAAAGCCCGGTAGTCCAGGCAGAATCTCCAACTACCATCTTTTTTTCTTCATCAATAGGACGGGACTGAAAAAAAGGCTCACACTAGGCCTAATAATCCCAGCCTCGAGCATCTCTCGGATTAGCTCTATCTCATCCTACTGAATCTGGGGGTAAATGTATGATCCAGCAATGATGAGAGAAATGCCCTCCAATTTTAAAAGCGTGCTAGTGCTCCCTCCGAGGAGGTAACCCGCTTGGTTGTTGGAAAACATCAGTAAACTATTGTAAGAGCTAGTGGACCCCTTCTGGAAACTCTGCAAACTCTGAATATCAAACCTCCTCAATGCTTTGCAACTCTACCAAGTAACCCAGTCCTACTCCCAAAATCGACTTGACCATAGCTTTGAGCAACATCATAATTGCATAAGCTTGTATCTCCCCTCTCAGCACCACCTTCCTACCCTCACTTGAAACTCCATCATCAAGAACTTCCAGTCCACCTTCATCTCTCCCAATGTTCGCAGCCAGTTCATCCCCAGGATCACATTTGTGTTGCCCAAATCTAAAGGAAGGAAGTCTTCCACCACCTGTAGCTCATGCACTGTCAGAACGAGTCCCTTGCAAATTTCCCCACTTTTCTCCACCTTTTCTGTCCCCATCATAACCTCAAAACTCCCTATAGTCACCAGCTTCAACCCCAGCTTCTCCACAACCTGATTTGTGATAAAGTTATGAGTGGCCCCGTCATCCACTAACACCATAATCGATTGTTCCCCGATCCCTCCCCTCACTTTCAAGGTGTGATGTGGGATAAATCCCACTACCGAATTGAGAGACACCTTCGCCACATCCAAATACAAGTGATCCTCCTCCACTGCCTCCTCTTCTGAGTCATCACTCTCTTTATCCTCCTCTTGAACTAAAAGAACCTGAGGGCTTCTCCTTACAATGGCGTCCTGGGTGTAATTCTCGTCACGGCGGTAACACAATCTTTTGACTCTTTTGTCCTACACCTTTGCAACTGTGAAGCGCTTAAAATTATCCACTGGGCAGGGTCCGGTACTCTTCTCTTTCGACGTCTCTTTCTGAAATAACACCGTCTAGGTCCTCGGTGATGTAGCTGTCATGGTACTCTTATTGAATCCCTCGGTGTTGTTTCCTTTGTCGGACCTCTTCACAAGTATCTTATCCTACATCATCTGAGCGAGCTCTATCAGTTCCCTCAATCCACGCGGTCTCAAAGGGCAGATGGTCGCTCGTATGTCGGGCTTCAGTCTTTTCAAGAAGTTTCCTTCCAAGCCTGACACAAAAATCACCCTCAACCTCCCTGACAAAAGCTTGAATTTCTCTCGGAACTCCATAACCATCGCCTTGTGAGTCAGAGCATAGAATTGCTCGTGCATGTCGCCTTCCCAAATGGCTCAGGAGCGTTCCAACAAGCAATCCTTAAACTCCTCCCAAGAGTGTATTGGATACCTTGCCTCCATCCACCTGAACCACGCTAAGGCCTTCCCCTCCAAGCATAACCCTGCTGCAATGAGCTTCTCCTTCCTCAGTCAACCTGTTGATCGGAAAGTATCACTCCACCCGATACACCCATCCATGTGCATCATCTCCTTCAAATATTGGTCTATTCAGTTTCTTGGCCCTTGCATCTCCACCCCAACTTCCTCACCCTCCGAAATTTCCCCCCACGTATATAAGGGGAAACTCCCTACTGCGGTCATAGGTATATCCCACTGCTAATTCCCTCCTTCCTCCATCATACTCTTCTGTGACCCTTCCACCGTCCCTTCTCCAATTTTTGGCCCGTCCCCCTCCATCAGCAGCCTCTAATCCCCCTCCTCTCGGAATCCTAGGGGCACTTTTGTAGGTAGATGATGTCTTCCTCGTTATCTTCTCGTTCGATCTCCTTCCCTTTTGACCTGGCCAAGCATTCCCTGATCAACCATTGGTTAGGGTTAGCAGCTGGAACGATCAGCATGGTCTTGGATTGCATCTCTATGAGTTTTTTCATCATCTCCCGCACTTCCCCTACGAGTTCAAATCCATCATTCATTCAAATTTCAATAGAAGAAAATCTGTCCTCCATGGTAGCAAACCTTTCTTCCATTCTAGATCGAATTTGTTCCACCTCTCCTTCTAGCACATCAACTTTCTTAGATGTCGTCTCATCAAGATCTATGTTCTGAAACCAATTTGATAATACGCCTCAACACCAAGATTAGTGAACAAACCACGAAGAAATCACAATAGATGGGTGAAAAAACACAAATAAGGGTTGTTCTTACAACAATTAAAGGAAAAACAAGCAATATACAAATAATGATTTATTTTCGAGAGGTATATCAGCTCCCCTACACCCTAGACACGTTATCAACAACATCAAAAGAAGAAAAAACTAGCACTCACAAAATAATGCACAGCCCACAACAAACCCTAGATTCCTCACCTTAATAGAATCCTTCCAAAGCATTTGAATATTTTCCTTATAAACTTCCCTCAATTTTTCCTCATTGAATATGTGATTATGGCCCGAGTGGACCCCAGCCTATCCCAACCTCCGCTTGCAGCAGAGTGCTGCCCCGCCTCTTCGTTCACATAGGATCTGCCCACCAGTTGGTTTGGCAGGCCGATGGGGAAGCATTTGACCGGTCCCTCCTGGACCGGTCCCGTGAGCGGCGTAATCATCGATCACATCACATCCTAACTAAAAGATTTGGCATCCTAATAGATCTTACCACCCATCTTTATAATGTCCAAAAATCTAGGCTATCATCTCCTCTAATGCTTAGCCACTTCAACACATTAATCCACAACAACCTAACCCCCATCAACATCCAAATCCCCGGTTAAAACATTTTGGTGGCATGCTCTTCATTATGCATTTTCTTACCCTTAGCCTCCTCTGATTGCCTCTTCCCACTACTGCATAGCATGTGATCGTCCTCCAACTTGATCATAATGCCCCCAAGGCAAGAAGGAAATGAAGGCTGGGTCGCGAGATGATGAAGAGGCCAAGCTGGAATAAAAATTGTGTTGAATCCAAATATGATTAGATTTACTAAATCATAATAAATCTCACAACAAAATTTAACTCAGCAGTAAATTTATTTGGAAACATTTAACACAAATCCTTGATAATATTTGACAAATCCAATAACTGAACCACCCTTGAGGATTTATCTTGGATTTTAGCATGTAAGCCTTCACTTAGCAAAGTAGACAAGACAAGTCTTCTCTTGCATGATTGCTCATTGCACTCTTTATGATAAGCTATGATTCCTGATTATATTACTTTCTCCGTATTCTTCATGATTCTCTCCACTGAAACAAGTAATTATGTAGGTTTTGATGGCCCTCAAGGATTGTTCACAGGTTAGCGACAATGATGGGAACACAATTGGACTACAAAGCTACTCATGTGTTTAAGATGGACATGTGATTGGACCAAGATACTACACCATGAAAATCGACATAAAACTAGCCTTAGGCAATTACATCCTCTCGTAAATGACTAGCACATAATTCAATTATAATCCTATCATGGATAGGTGTCGACCCTGTCAAGACAATAAATATATATATGCCTATATGATTCACATCCATGATTCATCCTTAGAAATGTCTTTCAGATAACTTACTGTTTTGAAGCATGCATATCGATTCTTTTCATTAATTATTTATTATATTTAGACCCCATTTGTTATTTGGTGCATTTGCGTTTTGAAAACGAATCCAAGGCATTTGTTTAGTGTGTTTTTCCTATTTATCCGAAAACGACATTTTGATTTTAAATAAACGCGGTCACAGCATAGATCACGCGGCCCACGTTCTTACCTACGTTTTTTACCCGCTTGCCATTCGTTCCTCGTTCGACCCCAGTTCTGCCCTACGTGACTATTCGCTCGCTTCTCTCCCTCGAATGCTCCTATCTCGTGATTAGAGGTGCCTTTCACCTTTTTGTAAGTTTTGAGTGATTGTGTGTGATGTAGATATTGAATGTTTTATGCTCTTTATTTTATGTTTTATTAGTTATTGATATTTTAGATATTGTAAGTTTTATGTTGCTTGTAATTTTATTTTCTCCTTTTTCGATTCAATTTCATCTTTTTTTGTGGTTTTGGGAGGTCTGTGATGAGACGTCTGACCTTGTGGGTTTTCTTAGATGATCTGTTAGTCGTTGTTGGTTGGTGTCACATGTTAAATCTCGATAAAGTCAATCAAGTTCCTCTCTTTTTTTCGATGTCGGGGTTTTTAAAGTAATTATGAATGGTATTTTTTTTGACACGCACGAACTTGGTATTAAGTGAGCTAAAGGAAACCGAGAACTCCTGTTTTATAAAGTCTGTTGTCTTTCTGTTGTGACAGGTTCAGTGGGGTTGGTATACTTAGTTTTCTGAGACCTCTGCAATTGATTACTATTTTTGTCAATTTATATTTGTGTTATATAACTAAAGGACTGTCTTTTGAATCATTCAGGGAAGATGAGCTCAAGGATTTCACGGACCTCCCAATGAGTGTTGTGTCACTGCGGTCTACAGACTTCCCTACTGACGTCACGTCGGGCACATAACTACGAGAGACAGTTCTACATTACGCACGGAGAATCAGGGAGAAGTATGACTTCTTCCGGTAGTCAGACACTCCGGCAGATTCCATTGTTATCCCTGGAGAACAATTTAGCTTGTGACATACACCGTATGTATTTTAAAATTAATATTATTATATTTTTAGTTATAATTTTAATAGCTATTTTATTTTTTTAGCAATCTTGATACTCATTGTTAAGTGAGGAGTGCATCTTATTTTTTTGTATTGTTCTGAAGTGATTTTTTGTTTTTCAAGTATCAAATATATTGTTAAGACAGTAATGTTTTGAACAGTATTAGTACACAGGAGCAAAATGATCATTTATTCAGAAATAACTGCAAAACAACTGTTTTTTAACAGCACAAATCAAACAGTCAATCAGCTAATCTA
>NEWO01000488.1:361703-380023 GCA_003013225.1 Phalaenopsis aphrodite
TATATATATATATATATATATATATATATATATATATATATATATATAGATTGTCTCCCACAAAACGCTTGGTTTAACATTGTCAGCCCGAAATACCATTATTTAATCAAGATGACTTAACATCAAAATTTCATTAAATTGTAGCATGTGTCCTTCATAATAATGTTTCAATCGATGTTCATTAACTTTAAATATCTTTCCAATTTTAGAATCTTTAATAACAACAGTTCCATAATGATAGACTTTAATCACATTAAATGGTCCTAACCATCTGAATTTCAGTTTTCTTGAAATTAATCTCAATCTTGTACTATATAATAGAACTTCTTGTTTAGGTTCAACCTTTTTTTTAATAATCTTTCGATCATGTCATATTTTCATTTTCTCTTTATAGATTTTTGCATTATCATATGCTTCATTTCTAATCTCCTCAAGTTTATTAAGTTGCATCAATCCTTTCTCATCAGCATCTTTTATATTAAAATGAAATTCCTTAATAGCACAAAAGGTTTTATCTCCAATTCTACTAATAATTGACATGTTTTTTTCCAAAAATAAGTCTATATGGTGACATTCCAATAGGAGTCTTATAAGCAATTCTGTATGTCCATAATGCAGTATCTAATCTAGCAGACCAATCTAATTTATAGGGATTTACAACTTTTTTCTAAAATTCATTTTATTTCACGATTTGATATCTCTACTAGACCGCTAGTTTGAGGATGAAAAGCAGTGGAGAATCAATGTGTAATATCATATTTTTTAATTAATTTCTCAATTCTCATATTCCTAAAATGGGATTCTCCATGCGTAATAATTACTCTCGGCATTCCATATCTTGTAAAAATATTTTTATTAAAAAATTTAGAAACACTCCGAGCATCACATCTAGGTACAATAATCGCTTTAATCCATTTGGACATATAATCAACAACAATTAATATATATAAATTTCTAAATGAAGGCATAAATGGTCCTATAAACTTTAATCCCCACACATCAAAAATTTCAACTTCTAATGTGTAATTTAGAGGCATTTCATTTCTTCGAAAAATATTTCCTACTCGTTGACATCGATGACATGTTTTAATATATTCATTAATATCTTTAAAAAGAGTAGACCAATAAAATCCAGCTTAAAATTTTATATACAGTTCTATTTGTTCCAAAATGTCATCTAAATTCAGAATCATGACATCTTTCAATTATTTGTTGAATTTCTTAATAAGGCACGCACCTTCTAATAATTAGATCTTTACATTGTTTATACAAATATGGGTCATCCCAAAAATAGAATTTTGAATCATAAATAAATTTCTTTAATTATTGATTCTTAACATGTGGTGGTAGAATATCACTTAAAATATAATTTATTATATCGGAATACCACGATATATTCATTATATCAATATTATATAACTGTTCATCAAGGAAATTTTTTAAAATTTCATTTCTAAAATTAGTTAATATTTTTTTTTCTAGTCTAGACAAATGATCAGCTATTTGATTATTATTTCTCTTTCTATCAATTACCATTAACATGAACTCTTGCAGAAAAAGTATCCATCTAATTAACCTTGGTTAAGATCATTCTCTTGCATCAAGTATTTGATAACATAATGATATGTATGCACCATACATTTGGTTCCAATTAAGTAAGGTCTAAACTTATCAAAGGCATAGATAATAACTAATAACTATCTTTCAGTAGTAGTGTAATTAATTTGAGTATTATTTAGAGTTTTACTAGAATAATATATTGCTTTAAAAACTTTGTTGTGCCTTTGTCCTAAACCAGCTTCATAGCATAATCACTAGCATCACACATTATTTCAAATGGTTTCTCCTAGTGAGCTGGAACTATTATAGGTGCAATGATAAATTTTTCTTTTAATAATTCAAATGATTTTATGCATTCCTCATTAAAATCAAATTTTGTACCCTTTTCTAAAAGTTGGCATAATTGCTTAGTTATTTTTGAAAAATTTTTTATGTAACGCCTGTAGAAACCACCATGTCCTAGAAAACTTCTTACCCCTCTAACCGTAGCAGTAGGTGACAATTTCTCAATAACTTTAATTTTTACTGGATCTACTTCCATGCCATTTTTCAAAAAAATTATGCCCAAGTACAATTCCCCCTGCAACCATAAATTAACATTTTTCCCAATTTAGTATTAGGTTGACTCGTTCACATAATTCCAGAACTTTTATCCACTTTAACTGAAACATCTTCTATAACCCTTTTGGATAAGTGGTCGACAGATCAACCTTAGAGTAGTATGAGAGATTTTTCATAATCCTAACCTTCTGAAAATAGATAATGGTATAATGCTTATACTTGCTTTAAGATTGCTTAAAGCTATTCCAATAGTATTTCTCTAATTAAGAAAGGAATAGTAAAGCTCTTAGGATCCTTGAGTTTTCTAGAATATTTCTTCTAAATTATAGAGCTACACTCCCTACTAAGTGCAATTGTCTCATGATCTCTAAACTTTCACTTCTTGTTAAAAATGTGATTCATGAACTATACATAATTGGGCATTTGCTCCATAACTTCACCAAAAGGAATTTTAATAGTTAACTTCTTAAAAACTTATAAATATTTTAAAAATTATTTGTTCAGCTTCTGCCATTGAAGTCTTTGAGGAAATGTATTTGGTGATTTTTTTAAGTTAATTGGAGATACTATTTTTTCTAACTCCTTGGAAATATTTTCCTAAAGTTTTTCAGTTTACAGAGTCTTCTTTTCAACCTCAATCTCGGTTCAAACTACATCCTCCAACTCTCTTCCACTTCTTAATTGGATATCTGTTCTACTCCTTAAGGTTTATCTCAGTGTTGTTATGAAGAGTTCCTTGAAGTCAATTGATAAGTGAGATAACATTTTTTCCTAATTGGCTCTCTATATTTCTTATCACTACCCCTTGACTTTGCAGTTGATTCCCTGCTTGCGAACCTTCTCTAAAGACAACTTCTCCTTAAATTGTGGATTATTGTTAAAGCGTGGTGGATAAGAAGATCTATAATTGGTACTACCCTGATTATTCCAATTTCTTAAAGGTTTTCTTGGTGATTTTCTCATTGTTAGTTCCCCCACTAGAATTATTATTCCAGTTAAAATTAGGATGATTCTTCTAAACTTGGGTTACAGAAGTTTGAATAAGGGTTGTTAGGCTTATTGTTAATTGCATTTAAGGTCTCAATTGATGAATTGCTAAAATCAACCATTTATCCAAAGAAAATTTTTCTCAATTACTAGAGGTATTTGAGGTTGGCTCATTCTAAATTTATCTAGCTTCTTTGATATTACTATTACCTGATAAGTACTATTGAAAGTACATCAGTATCTTGCACACTATCTACTTTTCTAGGATTTACCCATTTAGAAGCCCATTAAAAATTATTTGTAGCTATCTCTTCAACTAAAGAGTAAGTCTCGTTAAATGGCTTCAACATAAGTGAACCACTAGTGGCATCATCGATTATTGATCTAAGGGAGCCTACTAAACCATTATAAAAAATTTGAATAATTAAACAATCAGGTAGAGCATGATGTGGGCACTTTCTAATAAGTTCCTTAAACCTCTCCCATGCTTCGTATATTGACTCCTTTTCATACTAACAAAATGAAGTAATATCATTCCTAAGTGTAGCACTTTTTGAAGGTGAGAAATACTTAGCTAGGAATTTTCGGGCTAAGTCACCCCAAGTCCTAATTGATTCAAGTACTAATGAGTTTAACCACATTTTAGCATTATCCCTCAAGAAAAAGGGAGAAAGCCTAAGTTTAATAGTGTTGTTTGATACACCGTTATAACAAAACGTAGCACAAAGTTCTCAAAGTCTTGTTAAGTGTAAATCTGGATCCTTAGATAGGGTTCCCACAAACTGGTTGTTCTACACCATTTGGATAAAAACTAGTTTCAATTCAAATGTGTTAGCTTCTATGGTAGGAGTCTGAATACTTAAATGAATTTCATTTGTCGTAGGATTAGCGTAATCTCTTAATGGTCTATATGTTAATGATGTTCATTAATTGGTACTTGGTTATCCAAATTGTTCTATTGAATGTTCTTCATTTCTTCTACAAGTTCTTGAAGTCTTTTTTTATTTTCTAATTTTCCTAGTAGTCCTCTCTTATTCTGAATTGTAATTTATTAGTTCTACAGGTCTTCCACTGCGCATTCACTAATTAAAGAATCAATTAGTAAGTTTATCACTAAAACACACTTGACAAATACTCAGAAATAACCTTTTTTTTATTTTTCTTTCCTTTTCAAATAAACAAACACTTACATAATGAAGCTACAGTATGATTTTCTAAATCTAAGTCTTATAGGTTCAATTAAAAGTCTCATAAAGTTCTTACTGACGCTTCCCCGACAACAGTGCCGTGATTATCACAATAATGTAAGTCCCTGGTAACCACATCAGAAACTTGATCCGCTTCATAACAACTTGATTGAGTTCTTAAAATCAGGTGTTCATGCACACTGGTATTTCTCAAACAAGTACATAAATCCTTTTAGTAATTTAGGGCTCTATTGAGTCTGGATTGTCAATCCCACAGAGACTAAGGTAATTAATCATTTAAGAAAAGTTCTAGTCTATGACTTTTAGGTATTTGTTTGGAAATTTGACAAGGGTAAGGTTCTACCACTTACTCGTGCACTTCTTTAATTAATTTTAATGTTAAAACCTACCTAACTTAATTTGATTGGTGATTATCAAGATATAAAATATACCCCTCTTTTGTGATGATATAGGTGGTTGTGTAGGAATAGATACTTTAAATTACAAATGTAGCTAGTGCCAAATAGGAACAACCCTCTTTGAAATGCATAAGAAAGTTTGGTTAAACTATTTTTAATTCCTTAAACCTCAATTTGAATCCATCAAAGCCTATTTCCCTATATATTTGCATTGCCTATAGTTTACTTGCACCATACTCTATAGAACAATGTGAATACTCTGACCGTTCCTCCATCGCTCTTCTAAGTCATAATGAATCACAAAAATTTTAACAGTTCATATGGTCAGTATGAAAAGTAAATTAAGATTTGAAAATATTCATAATGTTCATGTTCAAAGATCAATTATATAAGCATCCTAACATCTTACACTTCTAATTTATTCATCACAAGAGAAAGGTAAGAAAGATCTACTCACGCTGCATGAAGAAAACACCACAAATCATCATCTTATAACATAGCAAATCCACTAGAATTATGTTTACAGACAATATCATATATTATAGAACACAATACATAGCCTTCTTCCTGATAAAAGAGATGAAAATTCCTCTGCAAAAGGTCTTCAAGTGCTCCCTGCAATTCTGAGTAGATCCCTTTACAGATTTCTATCAATCCCCCTCCAATCTCTCTAAGAAAGTGGAAAATACAAAGCCCTAACTATACACAACCACTCCTCTACCTCCTTGGACTTCCTAAGGCTTCAGAATGTTCAGGAATGCTCCATCAAATTTCCAACAACGCCCCTTTAACTCTCAATATTGTGCTAAAAGAACTACAGAAACTACCCAGGTAGTTTCTAGCACATTGACACCACCAAACACCAGCCTCTCAATTTGTCTTAGTGGGTTCTGGAGCGCAATATCCCAATAAGTTGGCGCTAAGATGCTTAAGTGGAGCGCTTTGTAGTCCAAAGGCTGGAGCATGGGCATTAGTCAGCTGGTCCCCAATTTGTTCTATTTTGCCTCTACTTTGCTCAATTTTAGCTCTGCTTTGTTCCATGTATCCTACCTGTTATATGACTAAAGGAAAATATTTTGAGATTTTCATACCTATTTTATACTGATTTTGATGATATTGCTCTTTAAAGGATGGTATTTTGCATGTTTTTGGTTTCAGGTACAAGAAATTAACTTTTGGAGAAAAAGAAACAAAAACAGTGCAATTTGGAGCAAAAACGAGCAAGAAATGAAATTTTACCCGGTCACCTTTCGATAAGACTTTCGATGCTTAATCTCTTTTACACTTCTTGCATATGTTTGAATGAGGTTACACTTTAAAGGAAGATTGTTTTCATGATTATTTTGTATGGCTATATGTTAGGAACACAACGCAACTAAAATGGGGTGAAACAGAGCTAAAATGGAACCAAACGGTGGAGCCGCGCAGTCTACTCGCCGACGGCGCCCAAAACGGTGCCGACGATGAGACTTACCCGAGAAGACCGTAAAATGACATAAGAGCTCGCCGACAGCTCCCTCGAACCCGCCGACGGCCCTCGAGATGACTATGGACCAACTTTTGGCGGTTATGGGCTGAAATTCAACGTATTTGGACGCTTTTTGAAAGGATTCTTGTGGCAACTCTTCAAACTTCATCCCTACACTTTAAAAGAAGAAATTTAGGTTAGAAAAAGTGGATTTTTGTGAGAGGAATGTTAGGAAAAGTGTGGAGAAAGTTTAGGGTTTTTAGAATTGGAGTGGAAATGTAGATTTCTACCCTTTTGGAGAAATTGGAGATAAGATTTTGAGAGAATTTGTAAGGAGATGTTCTGGCATTGCATGGATCGGCGAGAGACTTTGTGGAAGAGATATTTGTCTTTCTTTCAAAGGGAAAAATCTAAGTATTATGTTCTTCATTATCTTTTGATTTTTGTAAACACTTATCTGGTGGATTTGCTTTGGTTAAATGAAGTTTCCGTTATGTTTTCTTCGTGCTTTGTGATGGGCTTCTCTTACTTTCTCTTCTTGTTTGGAAATAATGACATGAGAAGATTATGTCATTGTTTTCATTTTACTTTTCTTTTATAATGAGTAGAATTCATGTTTAGGATTTTGTGATGCATGTTAGAAGCAGATTTAATTATCAATGTGATGGTTTTTACTTGCACTTTATTTGCATTATAATAAAGGCCTATTGTAGTGTTAAAATTCATTGTAATTGCATTAAGACCCGAGAGGGCTGTGTAATTCTCAACAAAGTAGAACCACATTCAAATTTCATGGATGGTTAAGTTCATGGGAGTTGAATGCAAATAAATAGGGAAATATACTTTGATGGGCGTAGAATTGGAGATTTTAGGGTGACAGACTAAAATCTCCAATTCGGTCCTATTGCTTTTAGGTATAGTTACTATCTTTACATTTAACATTTACATTTAGGAGTATTTGCTAGATAAAACATCATTTTAATCGACATTCGTAACTAAGGGCTAATTGTAGTAGACTAGAATTTGACTAAGGACCTCTTACCTCGCTTCGTTGTGGGATCGATAAACTGGACTCCACTAGAGTGTATTACTTGAGTGATACATATACTTGCGTTTGAAATTATGACTTTACAAAATCATTATAAATATATAAATCTGGGTTCATAAATTCTTGCATAGTAAAAGTTGCTATCAAGTTTTTGGCGTCGTTGTCGGGAATTTAAATCTTCTTATAGTGGTGTCAAATTCTTGTATTTTTATGTATATAAAAAGTCGCTGTCAAGTTTTTTGCGTAGTTGCTGGGGAAGCTTCGGTAAGAGCTTTAGGAGAATTTTAGTTGAAGTAATTAGGCTTAGACTTGGAAAACTATAGTGTCGTAAAAACTATTTTGTGTGAAAAATGTTTTTATAAGAAAAAGTGTTTTAAAAAAATGTTTGTGTGAAAAATAAGATGTTCGCGAAAATGTTTTGTTGTGTTGAATATATTTCATATGTTATTTATTTAATTATTAATGTATTGTTTGTTGTGTTGCATATGTGAAACAAAGAATCTACAGGACTTGTGTCTTATGATCCCGAGTTTGAAAAAAAGAAAAAAATAAAAATATAAAGAGGACCCAAAAAACTAGAAATGGAAATGGAAAACTTTCAAAATAATAACTTGGAAAATCATCATACTTCATTGAGAAATTACGTAAATCCTACGAGAGATGAAATTCACTCAAGTATACAAAACCCTGTCGTAGAAACTGACTCATTTGAAATAAATCCTGAGATTATCCAACTGGTGCAGAACAATCAGTTTGGGGGAACTCCTTTGGAGGATCCCTATTTACACTTATCAAATTTTATAGAACTTTATGCTATATTTTGTTATAACGGTATGTCAGACGATGTTGTTAGACAAAGGCTTTTTTCCTTTTTCACTAAGGGATAAGGCTAAAATATAGTTATACTCATTAGCACCTGACTCTATTAAAAATTGGGATGAGTTAACTCAAAAATTTCTAGCTAAGTATTTTCCACCTTTAAGGCTACTAAAACTTAGAAACGATATTATCTCATTTTGTCAGTATGAAGGGGAATCAATATACAAAGCCATGGAAAGATTTAAGGAACTCCTAAGAAAGTGTCCACACCATGCTTTGCTCGATTGGTTAATCATTCAAACTTTTAACAACGAGTTAGTAGGATCCCTTAGGTCTATAATTGATGTTGCTGCTGGTGGATCATTAATGTCAAAACCATTTAATGAAGTGTATGCGTTAATTGAAAATATGGTTGCATATGAATTTCAATGGCTCTTTACAAGGGTAAATCCTAAAAAAGTAGCCAGTGCTCATGATTCAGATGTGATTACAATTCTTGCATCTCAAGTTGCGCAATATCAAAGAAGTTTGACCAATTTGGAATGAACCAAACTCAATTTACTCCGGTAAGTGAGGAAAGTTCATTAGGGCATATGATTGACTCTAACTTATCATATGAGACTTTAAATACCATAAACAACCCATATTCTAACTTTTACATCCCAGGTTAGAAGAACCATCCTAATTTTAATTGGTGTCAAGCTACTTGGGGTGGAAACGAACAATAGGAAAATAATCATGCAAATCCTAATGGAAGTTAGAATAATCAAGGGAACATAAACTATTAACCTTCATATCAACCAGACTCTAATAATGATCAATAATTTGAGAATAAGAAGATGTCTATAGAAGAAGTGGTATTGCAAATGGGAAACCAGTTGCAAAGTCAAAATGTTGTGATTAAAAATATAGAGAATCAACTGGGACAAATTGTTAATTCACTTAGCAATAGACCCCAAGGAACACTTCCTAGCAACATTGAGATCAACCCTAAAGAGAACACTAATGAACTAGTAGAAGCTGTCCAATTAAAAAGTGGAAGAGAGATAGAGGAAGTGGTTAGAAAAGAGAAAAATGTTGTGAGAGAAACAAAAGAAACTAAAAGACATGAAGAACATGTTTCTAAGAATATGGAAAAATTAATATCTTCAACTAAAATCAGTTTGGAAAGACCACCTCCTCCATTTCCTCAAAGACTTAGACAACAAGAGTTGGATGAAAAATTTTCAAAGTTCATGGACGTAATTAAGAAGTTAACGATAAATATTCTTTTCACTGAAGCTTTAAAACAGATGCAAAGTTATGCAAAATTTATGAAGGAGATATTAAACAAGAAAAGAAAATTTGGGGATTACGAGATAGTTGCACTAAGTGAGGAGTGTAGCGCTATACTTCAGAAAAATTTTCCTTGGAAACTTAAAGATCATTGTAGCTTTACAATTCCTTGTGTAATTGGAAAAAGATTATGTGGAAAAGCTTTATGTGATTTAGGATCAAGCATTAATGTGATGTCTCTATCTATACTTAAAAGGTTAGGTTTAGCCGATATTTCTCCCACTACTATAACTCTTCTATTAGCTGATCGATATATCATTTATCCAAAAGGGATTATAGAAGATGTGCTTGTTAAACTGGATAAATTTATATTTCCTATGGACTTTATTGTATTAGATATAGAGGAAGATAAAGAATATCCCATTATTTTGGGGAGACCTTTTCTTATTACTGGACAAGCTATGATAGATTTGCAAAAAGGAAAGTTAACTATGAATGTTAATGACCATGAAACCACTTTTGATGTTTTAAAGGCTATGAAATATCAAGCCGAGAGAAATGATGATGATTGTTTTCAGATGGATGAAATCGATTATCTAATTAAAAACTATTTCTAAAAAATTTTTGAGAGTAAGTTAATAGATGAGATCAAAATGGGCATTCATGAAGAGTTTAAAATGTTGTTTAAAGAAGACTATATGTACTTTCAAGAGAGGTAATGATGGATGTTACCAAAAATAGTAAACTTTTAATTTCATCTGTTGAAAAATATCATGACCTTAAAATGAATTTACCTCATATAAATTCAAAGCCTACCTATTTGGTGAATTCATATACACCACCAGTCTCTATATCTTCATATTCGACTCAATCACAAGATGAACCTGAATTGAATAATGAAATCAGTAAAAGATTTCTTATGAAAGAGTTATTCAAAGTCACTGAATGACATATTTCGTGGTATAAGAACAAAATGAATGAGATTCTGATGCTAGGGCAGATTATTAATGCAATTAACAGTTACCCCCCCAGAGATTTTACCTAGTGACTCTGAGATAAATCCTAAGAAAATGAATTACGAGCAATTTAAAATTATTGAACGGATATTTAGAAGAGAATTAGAGGATTTGTTTCAAAAGAGCGTTGAGTTGAGAGATAAGAACAACGAAATTGAAAGATCAATGGAAGAAATTCCTGAAGAATTGGAATATAATTTGAAACAGAAGAGTAACATAGAAGATATTGATCTAGAATCTGAATTATCTAGAGAGAATCTGATCCAAATTTTGGGAGATCTTGAATTATCATATAAAGATCCATTTCTTATAAATTTCAAGGATGATATTAATATGTAAATTGAGAAAATTACTAGAAGAATATTGGATCTAGAAAGAAATATGACGAACAATGATAAGAATCAATATGAAAAAGAAAAGCAGAATGAAAAAATAAAAGTTGAGGATTTTATTGTAATCCTTGGATCTAGAAAAGATTGGATGATTGATCAAGGATTACTTAATTGAAATTTTTATACAGGTGGAATCATTTCTCGGGCTAGCGACGTTAAACCAAGTGCTTTATGGGAGGCAACCCATAGTTATCTGTGTGGTTTGATTTAGTTTGCTTAAGTCATGATTGTTAGTGTTGTATTATGGTCGCTTTAGTGTGGATTGATCAGTTTGCTTGATATTTGGTAGATGTTTGGATTGTAAGTGGTTTGATTTACTTTTTGTGTGTCATGAGGGTGATGTTTCCTTAAATTCTTATTATGGTTATACTTGTATGTTCTCTTGTAGTAGTTGGATTGACGAGTCCAGTACAACTCGGGTCTCACCACCCAAACTTGAGTTTTATAAGAGACATCATAAATTTTATCATATAAAGATCCATTTCTTATAAATTTCAAGAATGATAGTAATATGTAAATTAAGAAAATTACTAGAAGAATATTGGATCTAGAAAGAAATATGACGAACAATGATAAGAATCAATATAAAAAAGAAGAGCATAATGAAAAAATAAAAGTTGAGGATTTTATAGTAATCCCTGGATCTGGAAAAGATTGGACGACTGATCAAGGATTACTTAATTGGAAATTTGACCCAAGTGGAATCATTTCTCGGGCTAGCGACGTTAAACCAAACGCTTTATGGGAGGCAACCCATAATTATCTGTGTGGTTTGATTTAGTTTGCTTAAGAGTCATGATTGTTAGTGTTGTATTGTGGTTGTTTTAGTGTGGATTGATCAGTTTGCTTGATGTTTGGTAGATGTTTGGATTGTAAGTTGTTTGATTTAATTTTTGTGTGTCATGAGGGTGATGATTCCATAAATTCTTATTATGGTTAGACTTGTATGTTCTCTTGTAGTAGTTGGATTGACGAGTCCACTACAACTCGGGTCTCACCCGAACTTGAGTTTTATAAGAGAAATTATGAATTTTAATAGTGATAGTTCCATCTCATATTTGTTACTTCTTTTCTCAGACTTTATTTTCATTTGATAGGAGTCGCGAACCTATTAGATGAGTAACTTGTGGATGATTTTACACTATCTTTATAACTGCTAGAGGTGCTTAATTATTGGGATGTGGTGATGTCTGGTGTTGGTGCTCGAGAACAAATATATCAGGGATAATCTTATTTTTGGGATTAGAATCTATAAAATTATTTTTAAACACCAAATATATTTGTGTAGGGATTCCGTTAGAAATTGGAAGTAAGTTAGTGAGATGCAATGAGATGGAGGAAGAATAGACCTCATTTATCTTGTTTATATGTTTGTGTTTGCGTTTGTGTTACAATTTATAAGAATTGAAGAACATTTTTATATTTCAATGCTGATACATGTTATGCTAGTTAGAACTTTGTTTAGTTAATTTCATTCTAGCATGTTTAGTTTATATTTACTTTCTACTATATGTTCTCTATCTTAATAAATAATTGTAGATGTTTTTTATATAAATTTTTGGTAGATAGAATTTTTAAAATATTTTTCTTCCTACTAATATTTTTTGCACTAAATGTTATACATGCTAAAAATTGAGTTTGGGGTAGGAAGAAAAATGAAATTTTAAATTGAATATACTTCCTTTTAGTTTAATATTATTGCAAGCATGTTTTAGACTTAATTTACTTACTTCTGTTGTCATTCTATCCTAATTATGCATGCATATAAATTTGATAGGATGTTGCAGTAGCTAGTAAATTCAATTACTTTTCCTTCCTGCTACATTTTATGGAATTAAATTGTAAAATTTTTAACAATGCAAGTTTGGGGGAGGGAAGAAAAAGATTAACTATTAGATGTTCTCAATTTAAATATTTTAAAAATTATTAATATGATTTTATGTAGTGAATTTAATTTAGAGAACTATATTTTGTACATATTTAAATATTATGGTAGATTTAAAGGAATATTTTTGTAATGAAAATTAATTTTGTAGATTAAGTATTTAATATAAGAGAATAAGACTATAGTTAACTATTTAAAGTAAATGAAACTATATTTGGAAGTATTAAAAATCTTGGAAATTCATTTGAGAAGAAAATATTGGGGCTCAATGATGTAAAAGCTATAAAATATTTATAAGGTAAAGAAATGCTTTGAGTTTCAAATTTAGGGAAAGAAAGGTGATGTTCAAAATCATTAAAGGCTATCCAAATATAGTTATCCTCACTTGAAAAAGAAAAAAAGAAAGGATTGAAAAAAATCCCTGAAAAGAAAAGAAAAATATATAGGATTGAAAGCAATCCAAATGAAAAAGATAAAAAAGAAAAGAAAGAAAAAAATATACAAGTGAGGAGAAGCTTGACAAGATGCCTAATAAAAAATTGGCTTCACTCGATCTACCTAAACGGAAAACCTAAATACATTCCTAAACTTATATTTATGGATTAGTATCTTTTACTAGTAGTGTTCTCATGAAGTTCCTATCATTTGAATATTCTAATTGACTTGATATTACAACATATAATCATTCTTGAAATGAATAGAAAACTAGAACTCTTAAACTTGATGACTAGATAATCTTATACCTACAAATATAATTTAATTACTTAAATTTTTTCTAAAAATCTCACTATTGTATTTAATTAAATCAAACTTATAGTATTTCTGAATTAAAACTTTACTACAATAGATCATAACTTTTATGTAGTACTAAAATCACTTGAGGACAAGTAATAGTTAAGTTTGGGAGATTTTGACCAAACAAAAATATGTTGAGATTTTCATACCTATTTTACACAGATTTTGATGATATTGCTCTTTAATGGAAGGCATTTTGCATGTTTTTGGTTTCATGTACAAAAAATGGACTTTTGGAGAAAAAGAAACAAAAATGGTGCAATTTGGAGCAAAAACAGGCAAAAAATGAAATTTTGCCCTATCACCTTTCGATAGGTCTTTCAATGCTTAATCTCTTTTACACTTCTTGAATATTTTTGAATGAGATTATAATTTAAAGAAAGGTTGTTTTCATGCTTATTTTGTAGGGCTATTTGTTAGGAACACAACACAACTGAAATGGGGCGAAACAGAGCTAAAATGGAGCCAAACGGTGGAGCTGCGCAATCTGCTCACCGACGACGCCCAAAATGGCGCCGATGGCAAGATTTACCCGAGAAGACTAAAAAATGACAGAAAAGCTCGTCAAAAGCGCCCCCGAGCCTGCCGACGGCCCCCGAGACGACTATGAACTGACTTTTGGCTGTTATGGGCTGAAATTCAACGTATTTGGATGTTTTTTGAAAGGATTCTTGTGAAAACTCTTCAAACTTTGTCCCTACACTTTGAAAGCATTACATGGATCGACAGGGGACTTTGTGGGAGAGATATTCATCTTTCGTTCAAAGGTAAAAAGCTAAGTATCGTGTTCTTCGTTATCTTTTGATTTTTGTAAACATTTATCTAGTGGATTTGCTTTGGTTAAATGAAGTTTCTGTTGTGTTTTCTTTGTGCTTTGTGATGAGCTTCTCTTACTCTATCTTCTTGTTTGGAAATAATAACATGAGAAGATTATATTGTTGTTTTCATGTTACTTTTCTTTTATAATGAGTAGAGTTCATGTTTAATATTTTGTGATGCATGTTAGAAGCAAATTTAATTATCACTGTGATGGTTTTTACTTGCACTTTATTTAAATTACAATAAAAGCCTGTTGGTGTTAAAATTTGTTGTAATTGAATTAAGACCCGAGAGGGCTGTGTAATTCTTAAAAAAGTAGAACCACATTCAGATATCATGGATAGTTATATTTATGGGAGTTGAATGCAAATAAATAGGGAAATATACTTTGATGGACATAGAATTGGAGACTTTAGGGTGACAGACTAAAATCCCCAATTCGGTCTTATTATTTGAGAACTGAAGTAGAGATGTTAGCCCTCAGGCGAGGGGAACATGGAAGCTCCGAAGTAATAGCCAGTATCCTCCCAACCTAGTCATAGATTCAGTAAACAAGCATAGGATTAGTCAATGTTCTTTATGCCTGGACCAAAGAGTAAACAATATGATTGCTCCTATTTGACACATATAATATTGAATGCATCTCATTCCTTTACATTATCCAATTCATTACAAAAGAATAGTAGTTTTTAATATCTCAAAATTCTCCAAACCAATTCATGCAAAAAGGGTTATCTTTAGAGTTAATATTTGCATTTAGTTATAGTTACTATCTTTACATTTAACACTTGCATTTAGGAGTAGTTGCTAGATGAAACATCATTTTTAATCGACATTTCTAACTAAGGACTAATTGTAGTAGACTAGAATTTGACTAAGGACCTCTTACCTAGCTTCCCTGTGGGATTGATAAACGGGACTCCACTAGAGCCCTGTATTACTTGAGCGATACGTATACTTGCATTTCAAATTATGACTTTACAAAATCATTATAAATATATAAATTTAGGTTCATAAATTCTTCCATAGTAAAAGTTTCTGTCAAGTTTTTGGTGCCGTTGCCGGGGATTTAAATCTTATTGTAGTGGTGTCAAATTCTTGTATTTTTAGGTTTATAAAAAGTCATTGTCATTATACCTGCAAGAAAAACACAAAAATAACATTCTTTAAAATTCAATTTCATCCATAAATAGGTGCAAAATAAAAATGAAATTAAGCATGTTTAGGACACATCAGTCTACAAGGTGTAAACTAATTAAATGTTGAAAAAATCGCGAGCTGAGATTGGTCAGGGGAGAAACCTCAACGTTAGGACATGCAATATAGCCAAATAGTTCTTCGTTGGCCACTCTAGGATTTCTAAATTTGTCATTGAGGGGTTAGGCTAGCCTCCTTATTTTTGTGATATAAGGGAATTATCTACAAGGACATTGTCAGACCATAAGTGGGATAGTTCAGTGGAACCGTTAATGAAATGCCCCACCAAGTTGTGCCAGTCTGAGTCAGCTTAGCCTGAATAAGAGTGGTGATGCAATGTAAAGGTCCCGACGACCAACTCAGGTAAGCCACACCACCCATCATCTTAAAAGAAACACAAAGGGCCTTTGTTTAAGTGGATTCACATATAATTAGAGGAGGTGAAAATGAGTCCTAACACGAATGACAAGTTTTCCTTGATAGATCTTTGAACGTAATAGAGTTTTAATTCCTTGGATAAAGGCTCCTACCCCTTCACAATGGTTGAAGTGATGTGGTTTTACTCTTCAAAGGAGCCTTTGTTAGAAAAGAGTTTGGCTAGCTTGTGTCAAACAATTGATAATTTCCTTTAATGGCTTAACAAGCATCTCATACCCAATTGTCCATTCTCCATCAGGAGAGTCAAACTCAGATGGAGCATGAGAAGAACTTGCTAGAGGTGGAAAATAAACTAAAGAAAATGGAGGTAGTCGAGTTCATTTTGAAAGAGAAAAACCAAGTCCTAAATGAACGTATGGATATAATGAAGACATGTGATGAGTTCATCATTGAGTTTTCTTCCCATTCAGTACAAAAGGCTATTCTCATGGAGGAATTCCAGGCGATAGTCTTATATGGTGTTGTTCATATGAAAAATAGTGGACCAATTACCACTGGAAGGGTTAATCAGGAGAAATTTTCTACATTGGTTACCAATTGAGAGAGCAACAAGTCTTTTCGTGGGAGTAGGAGTGATATAGATGATGGTGGATTTTCAAACATGTAGATCTATTATGATTGTTTTCTACAAAAATAAAAGGAAAGTTTTTTTTTCTAGGGTATTTTGTAAATCTATTTTTTTAAAATCAACTATCATTTTATGAATGAAAAAATGAAAAGACATTTTGGTCAGTTATACTTTGGCGTCTTTTATTTTTTATTTTTTTATACCTAAAACAACCAATTGTTATGGAATAAAGAACTTTCTTAGTTGCAATAAATGTTGACCAAACAAGCTGTAAACTAAATTGATTGTGGGATCGAGTTGGATGGCGGGTCAAAATGAGCAGTTGATTGGAAGAGTGTCATAGAGTTTGAATAGATGAGTAGGATTGTAAAGAGTGTGACTTGTTTGATATGCTATTGTCCAACCAAGTCTTACGCCACCCATGTCACGATCCTTGAGTTAACTCATCCTTTGGACTGGCTGCACCTTATGTAAGACATATTAAGCAGATATTATCGTGGTCTTCATGAGGCTAACCATCGAGACTTGATAATAGATGATTTGTATGATATCTAATATGGTTCTTATCACAGGTGAGTAAGGAATGGTCACTAGAGATTGACCCATGTTTTGAGATAAGAGATATGAGAATTTTATGATGCATAGGCATTGAGGGTTAGATAGTTGGGAAAATTTCTAATCCGACAACTATCATCGTTGCCAAATAAATCTAGCCACTTGTGTAAGAATATCATTGGCGGGTCAACTTGTGTTCCTTGAGTGCCGATTGAACTTAATGACCCTTTGCATGAACTTTAATCAAGTTTCCCGAGTATTGGTAGGATTTG
The DNA here is from genome assembly GCA_003013225.1 of Phalaenopsis aphrodite. Classification (NCBI taxonomy): domain Eukaryota; kingdom Viridiplantae; phylum Streptophyta; class Magnoliopsida; order Asparagales; family Orchidaceae; genus Phalaenopsis; species Phalaenopsis aphrodite. The sequence continues at coordinate 378,965 of NEWO01000488.1, forward strand.
ATTGCTTCTTATGTGGACTATAATTAAGTTGCCCAAGTGTTGGTCAAGTCTAAGATCATGCATTGTTAAAAAATTTCATATATATTTTTTTCAAATTTGATGAGTAAAGATAATAAAGTTTGTGAATTTATTATTCATTTATCATTACATAGGTACGTAATTTATGAAAAAAAAAATTTAGTCATTTCCACTCCATGTGTGGGGTGCCTCCTTTATTGTATGTGTTTTTAGATTGCAGGCTCCGATATCAATTAATTTCCAGATAATTGATACAACATATGATTTTTTTGCTTTGAATACCATATTTTCTTCTGTATTTATCATAATTGTGTGCTTGTGAATGTTTTTTGGTGGTACTTTGCAGGTTATAGAGGTTGAATACTTGTTGCAATGCTGAAATACAAAGTGACAAAAAGTTTGAACTGGACTAATTATGTTGCTTTGAGACATAACTATGCCAACCTCTCTATGTGTCTGGTGTAATTACGTCGTGAGCAAGAGGAGCAACATCATCCTATGACATAGTTACGTCAGGCATGGACATAACAATGATGGAAATAACTGTAGGCTTCATATGAAAAAAAATTCATGGTGATTTTTGTTAGTGCTCAGTAAGAGATGCATTGGGAGGCTCTAGAGGAGCTTAACAACACTTGGGAGGCTTCTTTCATCATAAATTAGAGTTTCTTTATCAAAATTTAAGGTTTCTCTTGAAGAGAAGATCTTAAGATTAGTTTCTTTCTTGAGATTTAAGAGGATGTGTATGACAGAGAAAGATTGAGTGATGTCGTGTGAGCAAGATCGAGGAGAGCATTTCAAAGTATGATGAGTACTTGGTTTATTGCAGAGAACACTTGGCTTCGTGCCAGCACAATTTTAGGAGTCCTATGGAAGCTATTGGTCACCGGAATGGAAATCTTGATGCCCGCTTCTGAAGGACATTTAATATATGGTGTATTGCAGAGAACACTTGGCTTAGTGTCAGCACAATTTCAGGAGTCCTATGGAAGCTGTTGGTCACCAGAATGGAAATCCCAATATATATATATATATATATAT
>NEWO01000488.1:396704-407439 GCA_003013225.1 Phalaenopsis aphrodite
TGTCCACTTTATTGTAGGTATTTTTGTCATCTTGCCACTTGAAAGATGGTTCATTATACCACATCATATTTGTTATTTAATATTTGTGTTCAATCAATGAGTTTTTGGAGATAATTGATGAACTGTTGGAGAGGCACAAAGGCTAATGTTATGAGAAATTCGAACCCAATGTCTAATTTGATTTTCATCAAATGTGGGCTGAAGATGATCAGAATTGAACTATATGACTTATTTTGGAGCATCAAGGTTTGTGTTGATTAGCTGCAATTCATTAAATTTAATTGGATGGTTGACATAAAATTTGATGTGATCTAATGACGCAGAAGGTAAAAGGAGCATCATCTCATTTGAACCTTATTGTGGAGTGTTTTTTCTGTGCGGACTCCTGACGTAGCTCTACGTGCGGACCAAGTTATTTCTAAGTTATTTTCAGGTTATTTCTGGGTTATTTTCAATAATACCAAAATAACCCAGAAATAACCCGCGGTCTTTATTTTAGGTTATTTCTGGGTTATTTCTGGGTTATTTCGGTATTATTAAAAATAACCCAGAAATAACCTGAAAATAACTTGGTCCGCACGTAGAGCTACGTCAGGAGTCCGCACAGGAAAATTTTTTCTTATTGTGAGGAAAATATATAAAACATGATTATTGACATCTTTAATGAGAATCCGTTCTTGGTTCATTCAAAAAACTGAGAAACAAAAATAATCCTGTTGTTAATCTTCTATATGAAGTCTATTTCAATATGTTTACTCCCTGAGTGAAATATTGGGTTAGTGGCTAAAATAATCATAGATGTATTATCATAATAGATAGGCGTAGGTGTATTGATCATGGCGCCAAACTTTCTGAAGTAGTCTTCTTAGCCAAATCGTTTCTGTTACTGCAGCAGCCAAGGCCCTATATACAGCCTCGATTAAGGACTGACCAACAGGCGTTTGCTTCTAAACATTCCAGGAGACTAGTTTATTTCCTATGAAGCTGAAGTAACCTATAACTGATCCCCTGTAATTCTGATCTGCTACCCAATCAAAGTTAAAGTGAGTTGTAAGTTGAAGGTTGCTTCTAGTTATTGGAAGTCCATAATGCAATGTGCCTTAAAGATATCATAGAATAAGCTTAACTAGTTGGGTTTGGGCATTTGTTGATAAACTTGATTAATGACTTATACTATGTCTGAAATTGTGATAGCTGCATATTGAAGAGCTCCAACAAGTTAGCAGTAGAGAGTAAGATCGTGGAATGATTCCTAAAATTGAGTTTAAGTGGTATTTTTTGTAACTTTCAATGTTTGTATAGATTTTTATCCACCCATTCTTGCAATATGTTGGTTTAAATGAGTCATATTTGATGTATGCTTCCCTTGAATTCCTAGCAATGTGCTTATGCTTCTAAGATCTTTCATTTGAAAATGGCTGTGGGGACTTTGAATAAGATTTGTGAGATAGGATACATTATTGCACGTAATTAAGACATCAGCAACATACTTAAGTAGAAAATATATTGGTGCTTATCAGAATGAATGAATAAGGATGGCTCTGCCATTCTTTGAACAAATCCTTGAGATTTAAAATGCCCAATAAATGTCAAAAACCATTGAGTAGATGCTTGCTTTAGTCCATAGATAGCTTTCTTGAGTATACAAACATGTTTAGGATAAATCTTGTCTTGAAAACCTTGTGGTTGTTTCATGTATACCTGATCTTCAAGATGAACATGCAAGAATGCGTTTCATACACCAGTTTTTGTATTTTCTAGCTATGATGAATTGCAATAATTAACAAAATACTTATAATAGATATTTTGGCAACTGAGATAAATGTCTCGTGATGATCAATTCCATATTCTTGATTAAATCCCTTTGCAACTAATTGAGCTTTATATCGAGCGATAGATCCATTAGAATGGTATATGAGCTGAAGTTTGATGTGCCCTTAGTGTGTATTGTTTTTCTACGTGTTTTATGTCAATTTAAATCACCAGTAAGAGTGTCAAAAACTTGACCCGTCCCAAAATTACACAGTAATTTAGCTTTCAAAATTATGGCCCCCAATTTATATTAAGTATTTAATGTGCAAAATATAAATGTTATATAAAATATATAAAATAGTTCACACACACTAGTAGTTCTACGCAAATGCACGTATTGCTTCAAATAATATAGGGTTTTCTTTAAAAACCCAAGTATCTCACAGAGAAGCGCAGTAAGAAATCTCTTAAGCTTATTCTAGTCCACTAATATCAAGTCTTAGTTTGGAAGATGAAAATTCTTATGATAATAACATAAATCATAATATTCAAACTATAAAAATTAAAGTAAGAATAACAATTTAAAAGTGGGTTTAATGAATGCTAATAGAAATGTAACTAAAAAAACTAAGTTTACTAAATTATTTACTAAACTTCAAAATTAAATTTACTAAGACTACATAAAATTTTTTGGCGAAGAGGTCAAATTTAAGAAAGCATCCTTCCCCTTTACAATTAGTACATGGTTAGAGAAGTAATTAAAATCATTTGAAAAAATATATATATAAATTATTTTGTGCAAAATAAAAGTAATCCTATTTTTTACCTTCTTCCGAGTGCATAAAGAACATTAACTAATTCAGAGTTTGGTCCCTAATTCCGTGGTTAGGCTAGGAGGATGACAGCTGCCACTCCAGAGCTCTCACTACTCCCTCACCTGAGGGCTAACAAATCTCGCATCAGTTTCCAGTCAACTGGACCAAATTGGGGATTTTAATCTCACCTTAAAATCTCCAATTTTGCATCCAACAAAGTATATTTCCTTATTTATTTGCACTCAATTTCATGGATGAAATACTCTCCCATGAAATCAAATGTCATTCTCCCTATGTTATAGAAATCATAGCCCTTTCGGAACTTATGTTTCTTAACACATTTTAACATTTCAATTGGGCAAATCAAAATGTAAATGAAGATCAAAGTTTAAATCATCACATATTTTTGACATTTAAAACCGTATAGAATAAAATCAATTCTTCACAAAATCATATCTCAAAGTAGGGAAAAGGATAAAGAGGACTATTCAGAATTCATGAGAAGGATACGACAAAACACAGATTTCATTAATAAAAACAAGTTTACAAACAAAATAAATAAAAGACAACTTATCTTATAATCATTCTGAAGCAAATCCCTAGAAGTTCTCTTCAAGTCATTCTCTCCTTACAAGCACTCTCAATTCTCTCTTAGAAGTGTAATGAAGAAAAAATCTCTCACCTTCCCTCTCCTCTTACAATCTTTGAAGAAAATCTACAAACCCTTGCCTCTCTCTCGCACGCCACACACACGCACTCTCTCTCTCTCACACACACCACTCAAAAACTCATTCCAAAACACTCCTCTTCAAGCCATAGACTTTCCTCTCTTTTATAAATGACTGCCTCCCTCCAAAAAAATTCAAAATTTCCTCAAAAATTTTATCCAAAAGTCAACTCTTTTGAATTCAAAGGACATAACCATTGATCCAAGAGACATATCCCTTCAAAAAAGAACCTTCCAAAGTATCTAGATGCATTGAATCACTTCAATGGGTGCTTAGAACAAGTGTCCCTTTGAAAATTCACCCAAAATTTGTCTTGAACTGCCCTAATACAAAAAAAAGTCATCTCTGGCGCTAGTTTTGGCGCATCGTGTGCCAGTCTTCTGGATTTTGGCGCATCATGTGCCACTCTGCAGTAGCTCCACTAATTTGCTTTGTTTGGCTACATTTAAGCTCTGTTTCACCCTGTTTTAGTTATGTTTTACTCCTAACAGATATACCTTCAAAATAGGCATGAAGAAAACATTTCTTTAAAGTGTAATTTCATTCAAAAATATGTGAGAAATGTAAAGTAGATTAAGCATAGAAAGACATTGAAATGTGTTAAGTCAGAATTTTCTTTCTTACTCGTTTTTACTTCAAATTGCACCATTTTTGCTTCATTTTCTTCAAAAGTTCATTTCTTGTACCTGAAACAAAAATTATGCAAAATACCTTCCTTTAAAGTGTAATGTCATTAAAAATCATTAAAATTGATCATAAAATATATATGAAAAAGTAGGTAATTTTTAGGCGTGTCAACTCCCCCAAAATTAAACTTTATTTGTCCTCAAGTAACTCTTTTAATATATAAAAATATAACTTAGGATAAAGATTAACTTATAAACTTCTATACTTTAGTTTAATAAATAAAATAGTAAAATTTAAGAAAAACTTTTAATAACTTAGATTAAAACTACAAGTATAAGAATACCTAGTAATCTAATCTATGATTTTTTAATCTCTATTCATTTCAAGAAGAACTGTAAATTATTATATCAAGGATACTTAAAATATCCATATGAAAAAGAATTTAATGAAAACTTTACTATTAAGGGTGCTAATACTCAAATACAAGTTTAGAAAATGTAATAAAGCATTTTCCTTAAGTTGATTCAAGTGAAGCCAATTTTTGATTTGACATCTCCTCAAGCTTCTCCTCACACATTTTTTTTTTCTTTTTCCTTCCTTTTTTATCTTCTTTTTCCTTTTTTTTTTCATTTAGGATCTTTTCAATCCTTTCTTTTCTTTTTCTTTTTATCTTTCAAGTGAAGATTATTATATCTGGATAGCCTTTAATAATTTTGAACTTCACTATCCTCTTCTTAAAGTTAAAACTCTTTACCTTTCTTCACTTTATAAATTCATATTAGTTTTATGATTTTTCATAAAGTTTCATTCTTTTCTTCTTACATGAAACTCTAGAAATCTTAATACTTCAAAAATACAATTCCCTTTACTTTAAATAGAAAAAACATAGTTTTATATTTTCATACCAAATATCTTTAACTTTAGAATTGACATTCGTTATTAAAAACTTTAACCTAAATTTACCATAATATTTACAAACATAAATATAGTCATTTAAAGTTAAAGTCTAATATCCAAGGTCATGATAAATTAATTTTAAAAATATAGTTAATTGAGGAGAAATAAAATTTAGTTTGCTTCTTTTTTTAAAAGAAATTTTTCTTGCCCCAGACTTGAATTCTTAAATATTTTACACTTGATTCCATAAAATGTAGCACGAAGAAAAAGTAAAAGTTGAATCTACTAACTACTACAACATCCTATCAAATTCATATACGTGCATAATGAAGATAGGATGACTGCAAGAGAGAATAAATCAAGCCTAAAACATGCTTACAATAATATTAAACTAAAAGGAATTATACTAAATTTAAAATTTATTTTTCTTCCTACACCCAAAATTGATTTTAAACATGTATAACATTCAATACAGAAAATATAAGCAGAAGAAAAACAGTTTAGAAATTCTATCTATCACAAACATTTACAAGTATTCATCAGGACAGAATAATATGCAATAGAAAGTAAATTTAAACTAAAACATGCTCGATGAAATGGAAAGAAAGGTCTAACAAGCAGAACAAATATCGACTTAGGAATATATATTTTTAAGTGTTCTCCAAATTTTTATATTATCGTAACACAAACATAAACACACATGATAAATGAGGTCAATTCTTCCTCTAACTCATTGCATCTCACAAACTTACTTCCAATTTCTAATGGAATCACTACATAGATATATTGGGTACTTGTAAATGATTTTATAGATTATAATCCTGAAGATAAGATTATCCCTGATATATTGTTTCTCGAGCACCAACCTCAGGTGTCACCATATCACAATAATTAAGCACCTCTAGTTGCTATAAGGATAATGTAAATTCATCCACATGTTACTCATCAAATAGGTTAGCTGCTCCTATAAATGAAAACAAACTCAGAGAAAAGATGTAACAAAATTGAGATGGAACCATCACCGTAAAATTAATGATGTCTCTTGTAAAACTTAAGTTTGGGTGAGACCCAAGTCATAGCGGACTCGTTAATTGAACTACTACAAGAGAATATATAAGTCTAGCCATAATAAGAAGTTAATGAATCACCTCCCTCATGACACACAAAAATCAAATTAAACCATTAACAATCCAAACATCCACCAATCATCAATCAAACTGATCAATTAACATTAAATCAATACAATACAACACCAAAAGTCATAACTTGCAAATTAAATCAAACCACACTGCTAACTATATTTCCTCTCATAAAGTGCTTTGTTTAACGTCTCAAGCTTGACAAAAGATTCTACCTGGATTAAAATTCCATCTAAGTAATCATTGATCAATCACCCAATCTTTTCCAGATCCAGGGATTCCTACAAAGTCCTCAAATTTAAATTTCTCTTTCATCTCTTCCTTTTCAGATTGATTCATATCCTTGTTCCTTATATTTCTTTCTGGATCCAATATTATTCTAGTGATTTTTTTAATTTTCATATTAATACCATCTTTAAATTTTATAAAAAATGTATCTTTATAAGATACTTCATGATCTCCCAAATTTTGGATTGGATTCTCTATAGATAATTCAAATTATGGATCAAAGACTTCTAAGTTACTCTTTTGTTCAATGTTGTCTTTCAAATCTTTTCGTTGGTACTTAGTAAATGGTAGAGGTGGTCTTTCAATATTTATCTGAGTTGAGGAAATTGGTTTTTCTAATTCCTTAAAAAATTTTTCCATTGGTCCTTCAATCTCCTTATCCTCATCTCTCAACTCAAAGTTTTTTTTGAAACATATCCTCAAATTCTCTTCTAAATATTTGTTCGATAATTTTAAATTACTCATCATTCATCTCCTTTGGGTTTATCTCAGGATCACTAGGTAAAATCTCTAGGAGTCACTATTAATTGCATTAATAATTTGCCCCAGTTGGTTTTCTATATTTCTTATTGCGGCCTCTTGATTTTCTAGCTCACTCTTCTTTTGAATCAAAACCTCTTCTAACATTAATCCCTTCTCCTCATTATGGAGGTTGATGTTAAAATTATGAGGAAAAGAAAGTTCATCATTATAATAGTCATGATTATTCCAACTACATGGCCGATTAAATTGATTATCTTCCCAAAATTGGTCTTCTCCTCCAAAATTATTATTCCTGTTAAAATTCAAATAATCTTCCCAACCTGGATTGTAATAATTGGAATAAGAATTATGTATCTCATGGTCAGTTCTTTCTATGTATTGATCTAACTTCATCTCAATATCTACAACTTGAGAAATTAAAATTGTAAGCATATCTTCTTAAAAATTTGACAATCTCTTGGGGTTTACTGTTTCAAAGTTGCTAACATTATATCGTTGATCTGCCTTTTTACATCAAATTCATGGAGTCTTTTCAAATCTCTCCCAAAAGTTCTCTCCAAATCTAACTCGTAAAATTCAAGGTCTGCAGCTCCTGAACTACGCATATAAATTTAAAGACTTAACAAATAGGATAGGTTTCAAAAATATTTTTGGTATTTTGGATTTTCTTTAAAATAAACACACAATAACTAAATACACAATATAATAATACTATAAATTCCAAATATAAGTCTTACAGGTTTAACTAAAATTCTCCTAAAGTTCTTACCGAAGCTTCCCCGACAACGACGCCAAAAACTTGATGTTCCTCTGGTGTGTATTATTTTTCTGCGGGTTTTATGTCATGGTAAATCATCAGTAAAAGTGCCAAAAACTTGACCCATTCTGAAATTACATAGTAATCATTATGTTTGGCTAACTTTTATACTGACAATAAATTGAATGTCAAGTTCGTGTATGCAATAAAAGAGAAAATTGAAGTTTATAATTTGTAATGCTTTACTTATAAAAATTTTCTTACAATTTCTAACTGCAATATACTCATTATCTATGTATTTTTTAGGATTTCTAACATTGGTGAGGTGGTTGGTAATGCCCATGTCCAAGATCCAATCATTGAAATTGTTATCATTAGTTGTTATGAATGCTTTGGAAGGAGCATTTCTGAAATTTAGGGGATTGTAATTCAGATTTGTGTGATGCCAAGACTGTCATGTTGTCTGCCCATATTTGGCACATATTTGACATTGAATTTGAGGTTTGTTTGAAACATTACTATGCTGATTTGAATTAGAAGAATCACTTCTTTTCTTGTGCTTTAAGAAAATTTTAAAATGGTTAGATGCTTGAAGTATATATCTTATTTTAGATAGTGCTTGGGTAAGTCCAATTCACTGTGTTCCGAAGAAAGGAGGAGTGACTGTTGAAGAAAATGAGAAAAATGCATTAATACCAATAAGACAAGTTACTGGTTGACTAATTTGTATTGAATATAGAAAATTAAACATGACCACCAGAAAAGATCACTTTACTTTACCTTTTCTAGACCAAATATTGGATAGTTTGGCTAGGAACAAATATTATTAATTTTTAGATGGATATACCGGTTATCACCAAATTTTAATTGCTCTAGAGGATCAAGAGAAGACAACATGTAGTAGCTCATATGAAACATTTGCTTTTCGTAGAATACCTTTTGGACTATGTAATGCACCTACAACATTTTAAAGATATATAATGTCAATCTTTAGCAATTTTATTGAACATGGAATGGAAGTGTTTATGGATGATTTTTCAATATTTGGAACTTCGTTTGAATTATGTTTAAATAATTTAAAAAATGTGTTGGAAGTATGTGAAAAAATCAACCTAGTACTAAATTGGAAAAAAATGTCAATTAATGGTTACAAGAGGAATTGTACTTGGGCATAAAATTTTTGAAAATTATATGGAAGTAGATCCTGCAAAAATTCAAGTTATTGAAAAATTACCACCTCCGACTAATGTAAAAGAAGAAGCTCTTTAAGACATGCTGGTTTCTACAGGAGTTACATAAATTTTTTTTCTAACATAACTAAACCATTATGCCAACTTTTAAAAAAGGACACGAAATTTGATTTTAATGAGGATTGCATAAAAAACATTTGAATTATTGAAAGAAAAAATAATCACTGCACCTATAATAGTTCCACCTGATTGAGAGAAACTATTTGACATAATGTGTGATACTAGTGATTATGCTATTGGGTTGTTTTAGGACAAAGACACAATAAAATTTTTAAAGTAATAAATTATGCTAGCAAAAATCTAAATGATGCTCAAATTAACTACACTACTACTGAAAGAGAGTTACTTGCTATTATTTTTGCCTTTGATAAATTTAGACCTTACTTAATTAGAACTAATTGTATAGTGCATATAGATCATTCAGCTATTAAATACTTGATGCAAAACCAAGATTAATTAGATAGATACTTATATTGCAAGAGTTTGATTTTACCGCAGTTGATAGAAAGGAAAATAATAATCAAATAGCTGATCATTTGTCTAAACTAGAAAGAGAAATATTAACTAATTTTATAAATGAAAATTTAGAGAATTTTCCTGATAAACAATTATATATTATTAATGAAATGAATGTATCATGACATGTCGATATTGTAAATTATATTGTAAGTGATATTTTACCACCTGATATCAAAAATACACAATTAAAAAAATTTATATATTATTTGGGATGACCCATATTTATATAAATAATGTAAATATATAATTATTAGAAGATGTGTGTCTAATGAGGAAACTCAACAAATAATTGAAAGATGTCATGATTCTAAATTTATAAGACATTTTAGAACAGATATAACGACATATAAAATTTTACAATCTGAATTTTATTGGCCTACTCTTTTTAGAGATGTTAATGGATATATTAAAACGTGAGATCGATGTCAACCAATACAAAATATTTCTAGAAGAAATGAAATGCCACTAAATTGCACATTAGAAGTTGAAATTTTTGATGTGTGTGGATTAAATTTTATAGGACCATTTGTGCTTCATTTGGGAATATATATATATATATATATATATATATATATATATTGCTTGTTGTTGATTATATGTCCAAATGGATTGTAGCTATTCTTGTACCTAAATATGATGCTCAAAGTGTTTCTAAAATTTTAATTAAAAATATTTTTACAAGATTTAGAATGCCGAGAGTAATTATTACTGATGGAGGATCTCATTTTAAGATTAAGAGAATCGAAAAATTGATTAAGAAATATGATATTATGCATAGATTCTCTACTATTTATCATCCTTAAACTAGCAGTCTAGCAGAAATATCAAATCGTGAAATTAAATGAATTTTAGAAAAAGCTACAAATCCTTATAAATTGGATTGATATGCTAGATTAGATATTACATTATGGGTATATATAACTGCTTATAAGACTCCCATAGGAATGTTCCCATATAGACTTATTTTTGGAAAAACATGTCACTTACCAGTAGAATTAGAGCATAAAATATTTTGGACTATTAAAGAATTTAATTTTAATTTAAAGGATGCTGGTGAGAAAAGATTATTGCAACTTAATGAACATGAGGAGATTAGAAATGAAGCATATGATAATGCAAAAATCTATAAAGAGAAAATGAAAAAATGACATGATCAGAAGATTCTTCAAAAGAAGTATGAACCTGGATAAGAAGTTTTATTATAAAATACAAGATTGAGATTATTTCTAGGAAAACTGAAATTCAGATGATTATGACCATTTAAAGTGATTAAATTTTATCATTATGAAACTGTTGTTGTTAAAGATCCTAACACTGGAAAGATATTTAAAGTTAATGGGCATCAATTGAAACATTATTATGAAGGGCACATACCACAATTTTAAAAAGTTTTAATGTTAGGTCAACCCAACTAATCAAATGGTATGTCGGGCTGACGACGTTAAACCAAACGCTTTATGAGAGGAAACCCATATATATA
>NEWO01000488.1:407559-451628 GCA_003013225.1 Phalaenopsis aphrodite
AAATATTGGTGTTAGAGGAATATTTGGAATTGAATTGATCGAAAAAATGATAAAGTCGCAATTTTTGGCCACTGGCGTCGACGATGCCAGAATGAGCGCTGACGGTGCCCGCATAAACGGACCAAAACACCAACAACGCCATCGAGAGCGTCGCGGCGCTGAGAGCAGTTTGGCAATTTTTGGCGGACTTTGGCGGGATTTTGCTTTGTAATAACCGCCGGGAGGAGTTTTTAAAGTCCTAAAAATTACCTTAGACGACTGGAAACTTCCTATTTTCGAATTTCATGGCCTCAAATTCCATAAATACTTCCAGGTATGGAGTTTTCAATAAAAAGAAAGTTTATCAGTTTTGACGTGCAAAAATTATACAACAAAGTTATTGTAAAGAAGAGGCTTATCAAGGCGAGAGGCTTTGTTAATCACAGATTGATTAATCCAAGTTCTCTGATTGATAAAATCATTGTACAAAGGCGATGAGAAGTTCTGTGCTACACTACCACTGCAAATGGTGTACCAGTAGTGATTGTACCAGTAGTGAAGGAATTCTATGTCAATTTACATGGCATTACCCAAGGAGTTGTCTTTGTACTAAGTAAGGCAGTACCATTTACTCCTGCGTGAATCAATGAGTTGTATATGATAGAAAACGTTCTAATCTATCATTATGCAAATTTTGTCCCTATAAGAGATTTGATACAAGATGTCTATAAATTTCTAACGAATGAATGTGATATTTAGGAAATGCGAGATGAAGGATATGTTAGTTTCTCTGCTTTATTGCTTCAAAGCAGTGACATTTCTTCATTTCTGCAAAATTACTTTCTACCATGAAGATTAATAGAGTCACCAAAGAAAGTGCTATTTTGAATTATTGCATTCAAATGGATGAACTAATTTATGGACTTAGACATCCTTCCACAATTTTCCTACTTTGCAATCAATCTCAAATTTCATATGAAAGTTGGGAAAAAGTTTTATTACCTTGGAAGCCCACGATTCCTACTGATGATAATTATGTTTGGAATGGGAATGAAGCATTAGATATTATCTTAGATCATTCATCACATGCTTCAACTCCATTGATTCCACCAACAGTTGGAAGTTCACTTGCTATAGAAAAGAAATTGAAGTAAATTGAAAGAGAACTTTAGAGTATTACAAATGCAATAGGAGATCTTAAGTACCTTTTTGATCACCTAGATTGGAGGATGAAAGAAAATTTTGATCATACTGGAACATTTGAAGCAGGATAATGCTAATGTTTAATAAAAAGGGATGGATCAAAGAAAATTTGACCGAATAATTCCTGTACCAACCCTTCTACAATATGTATGTTCATTACCAGTCGATGGGAGATATCAGAGGAGGAGAAAGCACCGAAGATGAGACATCATAATTAAAGAATTTGAACTCTCTCTATTAGTTTAAAAAACTAATGTAATGTAATTGTGTGGATTTGATTTAGTTTGCTTTGCTTTACAACTCTGAACTTTGATTCAGTGTATAGTTTTATGTCAGCGTTTAGTGTTGTGGCTTGATTTCGACGCTGATTTATAATTTAATTTGCTTAAGATGTGTGAAAGTGTGATTAGAAAAATGTGTTTGTAAAAGTGTATTTTCATATATAAAAGTTAGTTTGTTGTTGTTGTTTGTGAAATGTTTTTTTGTAAATTATTGTTAGATAAAAATTTGTATTTAAAAATACTAAAAAGGCTTCAGAGAAAATTGGAAGGAATTTGAAAATTAAAAAAATTGAAAAATGAATTTTAGGTCTTCAGCGCTGACGACGCCCTTGACTCGAGAACAACCTTTAACTCCTTAAATTTGTGATTTTCACCATAAACTGTCATTTTTACCCTTTGAGTCACCATCAACCTTCAATTTTTGCACCTAAGACTTGCATTTGAGTTAAAAAAATGAGTTGTTGTACAAGTAGTGAAGAACTTTGGGTTTCAACTTCTCTAGGTAAGAGCTACACTTTGAGTTAAAAAATTTTGATTTTCACCTAGGATTTATCTCACATTGCCTAGATCTGAAAATTTTGGAATTTTTTTTAAAGATTTTGAGAAAATCCTTTGGTGAAGAATTCTTACTTAGTGGATTTAAGTTTAAAGTGTTTTACTTTGTGATTTTTGGAATTTTTGGAATTTATTCAAAAATTTTCAATTTTTCTAGATTTCTCATGGCAACTAGAACGAGCAAAGGAAAGCAAAAAGTAGATTTTGATGAATAAAAATTTGTTAACTTTAGAGCTAGTGCTCATTTCAAGAGTCTACTTGAGCATAAAAAGTGATTCCAGATCATGGTTTTAAAAATCCGGGAGGAGAAGTCGAGATATTAATCAATGCTCGATAGTGAGAAAATTTCTGTTATTTTATTGCTAATGATGGAATTATATGTCAATTTTATTGAAGCTTTTGATGATTTTGTTTTTGTTCGTGGGAGAAAGGTGGAGTTTTCTCCAAGAAAAATTAATGAGTTTTATCAGTTGGAAGATGTTTACAGTTGCCAGTATAAATCAATTTCTACTACTAATGAGGCCTTAGTTGAAGTTATTTCTTTTCTTACTGATGGAAGAGGGACTTGAAAATTCAAAAATGGTGTTAAAGTAAATTTTCCTCTTTCTATGCTTAATGTGGTATCTAAGGCCTGACACTACTTTATTTTTGAAAGAATGATTCCTACAAATCGCCATAGTGAGGTGAACAAGGTTAGAGCATCCCGAACTTCTGTATTCAGCTGGTGATGAGGATAAATGTAGACTCTATTATCTATATGAACACTAGATCTATTGCTTTGGGAGAGACCACTGGTGGTTTGACACATCCTGCACTTATTTTAACACTCTGTGAATAGGCATGAGTTGGTTTTAGACTTGCAGAAGAGAGGATTGAGTCTTTAAGACCTATTGGGCCTGCCGATATAAAAACATATGAATCTCATGTTGATTGGAGTTCCGGGAGTAAGACCAGAGATATTCCTTCTTCTTCGAGGAGCCCTGCTTCTAGTGACCCTATTAACAGAGAAATTTTAGACCAGATGATGATCCAGCAAGGAGATATCTTAAGAATGGATCATAGGTTGCAAAACATGGATGCCAGAAATGCTCACACTGATGATTTGATACGGCAAAAGTTTGAATATCATGTTACTTATGATGATGCGTTGGTGAGATACATGAAGGGTGATCATTCAGTTCAGTTTTCTACTCACCCTGTTTTTACTCCATATCAACGACAGAATTTGGATGTAGATGAAGATGATGATGATTGATGATCTGATTTCTTTTAGTTATATTTGATTGTACTTTTGTTATTGTGTTGTTTGTTTTGTTTATATATTGTTGAGACTGTTTGTTAGATTGTGAGACTTTGTTTTATAGTTATGTTGAGTTGTGAACTGCAGTTTGTAAAATTGTTTTGATTTCTGAAATTCAGTTTAAGTATGTTGTTAGTTTCAGTATTTTGTTAAATGTGGTGTAATTAGCTCTTTCTCAGTAGATTTTATATGTATTATGTGCAATTTAGTGATTTAAGTCTTGTAGCTTTTTATATTAGCACTTGCAGTATTTTAAAATTAAAGTTTCAAAATCAGAACCTTCAACATGTATGCCTTTTCTTTGTATATTTAATGTTTTCTTTCACCATTTATTTTTCAATTCTTCATGCTAAATCTCTTAAAAATTTAAGTTTAGGGGGGAAAGAAAAATTCATTTTTAAAGAAAAAAACTTCATTTTATTTGTCCTCACTTAACTATATTTTCAAAAAAAAAAAATAATTTAACATGACCTTTAATATTAGGGGTTAACTTTAGATAACTATATTTATGTTTCTAAATATATAGTAAACTTAAGTAAAAATTTTCAATAATAAAGGTTAATTTTAGAGATTAAGATATTTGATATAAAAGAAAACAACTATGTTTTTCTATTTTAAGTAAACAAAATTATATTTTTGAAATATTAAAAATCTTAAAGGTTCATGTAAGAAGAAAAGAATTAAACTTTATGAAATCTTTAAGCTAATATAAATTTGTAAATTAAAGAAATGTGACATGTTTTTGACTTTAAGAAGAGGATAGTGAAGTTCAAAATCATTAAAAACTATCCAGATGTAGTAATCCTCACACATAGAAAAGAAAAGAAAATAAAAAAAGAAAAAAGAAAAGAAAAGAAAAGGAAAGAAAAAAAAAATGTGGGGAGAAGCTTGAGGAGATGCCTAATTAAAAATTGGTTTCCCTTAAATCAATTTAAAAAAGAAAGCTTGCTACATTTTCTAAACTTTTTATTTGAGTATTAGTTTATTTACTAGTAAAGTTTTATGAAGTTCTTTTTCATATGAATACTTTAAGTGACTTTAATATGACAATTTGTAATTTTTCTTGAAAAGAATAGAGAATCAGAAATCTTGAACTTGATTACAAATATTCTTATACCTTTGGTATTAACTGAAGTTGTTTTGAATTTTTCTTAAGTTATGTTATTGTATTTAGTGGACTAAGATATGGAAATATAGAAGTTAAATTATTTACCATAAGTCATATTTTTATATAGTAGAGGAGTCACTTGAGGACAAATAACATGTAAGTTTGGGGGATTTTGATATACAAAAAATATATGCATTTTTAGACCCATATTTTATACTCATTTTTGGTGATATTGCACCTTAATGGAAGATATTTGTATATTTTCTTATAGGTTGTTGAATTTTAGGACTTGAAGCAAGAATGAAGCAAAAAGGAAGCAAAAAGGAAGCAAAAAGGATGAAATTTGGAGAAAAAGTGAAGAAGTTGAAATTTGTTTAGCACCAACGACACCAGAAGCAGTACCGACAACGTTGTTTGAAGAGAGCATTGAATTTAATTACGGGACACTGGCGCTGACGGCGCCAATGTCAGTTTAGCCTTGATCTCTAGAAGATTCAACGAATCTGGATGCATTTTTGAAGAGTTTTTGGAGGCACCTATTGAAGAACCAACTTTAAACTTTATTTGGGCTAAAATCGATAAAAAAAAGTGACTCCTCCTGCCATTCCATCGCCCCAATTCAACTTTCCACACAACACATTCCTCCATTTTTCATTCCACAACCAAGCAGAGTCCATTGTTCTTATAATTTAGAGTTTTGTGGTGAGATTAAGTGTGAACTCTTCTCTAAGAGTATTGGAGAAGGAGAAAAGTGAGAGATTTCTTATTCCTTCATTTCCTAGAAGACGCTACAAGGGATTTGCTTTTAAAAAGAGTTTCAGATAAGTGTTGTTTATTTATTAGTATTGTATGAACTTTCTTTTATATATGAAATTTGTGTTATGTTGTATCTTTCTCATGAAGTTTGAGTAGTTTACTTTATCTTTCTCTCTACTCTGATATATGATGAAATGAAGAGATAATATGGACGTGTCAATATTAAAATATAAAATAAATTGTGATGATTTTTCAACTCCGAACTTAATTTATTTTTTGATATGACCAATTGAATTGTTAAAATATGTTGTGAAACATATGATTCGGAAAATGAGATAAGAGTTCTACAACAGAGTGATAATCACATTTGATTCTATAAAGGAGAACTTCGTTCATGGAATTAAGTGCAAATAAATAGGAAAATATACTTTGTTGGGGTATAGGATTGGAGAACCTTTAGGGTGACAGACTAAAATCCTCAATTCGATCTTAGTGTTTAAAAACTAAATCGAGAGTTAGCCTTCAGGTGAAGGGAAGTGGGAGCCAGTATCCACCTAACATAGCCACAGATTTAGGGACTAAACATGAGATTAGCCAAATTTTTTAATTTTACACTATATCAGGATAGAGAATTAAAATCTCTCCTATTTGACACAATACATAATTGAACCATTTATCTTATCTCATTTTACCAAAACCCCATTGTAGTGGGAAATATATTTTTTCACATAAGAAATCTTTATCACATAAACCTAATTTAATAGTTTAGCAGTTACTGTTTAAACTTTGTATTTCAGTTTTGTTATTGGTTAAATAATTTAGTTCTAATAATATCTCAACATTCAAAATTAGTGATAGTAATTTTGTATTGACTTTCTGTGAATTTCCTAGTAAATTAATTAAATATAAAACCATGCTCAATGTCATTAGTCAATTCTTGATATTACAACAAGAATCATATTGTCCTAAGAGTGTATCTGCGAAGTATTGTGAGGCTTACACTCTTGCCTTTTCTATTGGGTCAAAGCTTCTGGTATCTCAAGATATTGTTATCACTTAAGTTTTCTCCCCAAATTATTCCTAAAGTGTTGTCATTTTAATTTAACATCAAAATATTAAAGGCTTATGGGTAATCTTGTAATCTTGTAAAAGTTTTGTTAAAAAAGTGTTTGATCTTTGATTCAAGGATTGAATTTTGTCCGATCATTGATCGGGAGTTCAAATTAATTTTTAATAAGCTCAACAAACCTGATTTTATATTTTCTTAATTTTCGTTTCATTTTTTAGAAATTTTTAGCTAATAATCTGTAAAAATATAAGAAAATACATTTTTAATGTTTAAACATTTATGAGAGCATTTTAAAGTTGTTGTCTCTAATCAGAGAAAAACTTGTGACATTTTGAAATATATTTATATTTTTATAATTTATATATTTTTTTAATTTAGAAAAATACTTAAAATACATTTTTAATTTTAATTTTGCTTTTATTTTTCTTGAGTGCTTGAGTTCATTAAACTTGATTTTGTATTTTTTTTAATTTATATTTTATTTTTTATAATTTTTTAGTATTCATCACTTTATTGGGAACCTCCTTAACCTTTAAAAAACTAAGGGAGGCTCTTCCACTATTGGGCGTTAACCATTCCTCTCAGGGGTGCAATTCTCTTCCCCGAGCCAATGACTCTTGGATGACATTCATCATATGATCTGGTTTACAAACTCTTTAGTGCACTTCATGTTACTAGTGTTTTTGTGTTGAGTTTATTCTCCTTGTGGTGTTCCTCTTCTCATCTTTGAAATGATTCACACTCACTACACATATTCCTGATCTGTAATCACACCTCGAGGGAACATATCATAGGAAAATAGACATATAGAGAGATAAAAGTGTAATATACTGTATTTTAAAATGACTTATTTATTTCATAAAATGATTCCCTTAATTGAAGCTTTACATGATATTTTATGTATTTTTTATGTATGGGCCTATGGCTCATCTACCTTTTAGCCCCATTGGCTTATTTGGTTCTTGAATTGGTATGGTCTACTCGATTGACTATGTCGCGCCGAGGTTGCCGAGTGCCTTCGATTAACTTCAAGTTCACAGGACTAATTCGATAGGTTAGTCTTTGTTGATCCGTAACCTGATAGGTAGCTCACTCACCAACAAGGAGAGATGAAGGGATGGTTTAGACTATTGACGACATGGTTCCCCCCTGATAAGAAGTATCTAGAGCATCATGAGTCTCTAGAGCATCATGGGAGGACCTAAGCCTTTGCTTGGGTTTGATCTATCGAAATGTTGATTGCCGACAGTAATAGACTTTTTTATTGTGACTAGCTTGCATGCCTATGTGTTCTGTCTTGGCCTAATGGATTCAGGACACATTTAGTCTTGATGGCTCTAGCTTGAATGGTTACATCCGGTAAGCTTTGACCTTAGCTTCTTGGCATTGGTTCACATTGTTGCGTTTGATTAGATAAATGGGGTTTCTGGTCTTGTGCCAATGGCCCCTCTTTAATTCTAGTTTTCTACCTTTTGAAGTCCCATCTCCTCGCGACCCATGCTGGTGTATTCCCTCTATACAACAACAAAAGAAGCACAATTATTGCAACTCTCGCATTATAAATTTTCACCCCTTTAGGTTTTGCACAATGTTGTAAAGTGAAGTCAATTTGATAAAAGATAACGAAAAATAAAAAATGTTCTAATAGTGTTTGAAGTATATTCAAAATTAAACTGAATCATCTTTGAACCATAAGTGAACAAAAACCAAACCATCTTTAAATCATGAAACAATCTTCATATGATGATCAATTGAACAAGAACATTTCGTTTCAAATAAGCTAAAATTGAACTTTATTTTACTTTTTGAAACAATTTTTTTAAACCTTATTTAATAAATTTATAATAGTAATATTTTTATTTTTCTAACAATATTTTAGTAAACTGCTTTTAAATTTAAAAACATTTAATGATTTATTAATTTTTAAGTTTCTTTCCATATCATAAAACCAATTATTTAATAAAAGGCATAAATATTTACAAATCTCACCGACATTAATTATTTCGTCTCAAGCCGTTTCTCCTCCAGCAGCTGCTTTGCCGCCGTTGTCTTCTTTTATGGAGCTTCAGCTCTAACGTCTCTTTGCTTTCGTTATCATCGTCGGATGCTGATCTCTTTTGTTTAATTTTTAAGTCAACTCTTTTCATTGACTAGAATGTTACAAAGCTTAAATTAACACTGAAATAGAGTATTTTTTATAGTTTAATGTTGATATTAGTATATAAATAAATAATTAATCTTTCACAACAACCCATACAAAATTACATCTTTCATTAGACTGGACTATGCATCTATTAATATATTTTTTATATTTTAATGTTAAATATTGGTTTGTATAATCATTAGACAGTACATATAGGTGCAAAATTTACAATTACAGGCTGAGGAAGTCAAATATGTTGATTTATTCTCTTACAACCAAGCTCCCCAACCTGGAAACATTTGGCAGAGGCGGTCTGTATCTATTGCATCCTGAATTAGTTGCTGAACCTGAGAACAATAAAGAGGAAATAGTCTTTCAGACGCACATCAAAGATCTAATAGATGTCTTAATGTAAAGCATTTCAAAAGATCATTTAATCTGTATTCAAAACTTACGATCGATGACAACCCCAAAATAGTATAAATACATGCGGCGAAGGCACATAAGCATGGTTCTGATATATTCATGAATTGTGATGTAGTTAAGCGCATATCAGCAGTTTAGCAAACTCAACAACAATAATTACGATCTTCTGAACAATTATATATATATATTGAAAGAGAAGGACGATTGTGACCATGTCAGTTTAGCAATTGTTAAATAATAATTTTCAGCCAACCAAAATTCAATGAATAAGCTTCTCCTTTTTCCCAAGGGCGGGAGCTGTTAAGTATATAAATAAATTAAATTTCATAAAAAATAAGGTGAATATTACATATTTCAAAATAAAATTTTGAAATTCATTAAGAGTAATGAGTTGACCAATATTATAATCTTTCTAATCTATTTTGCAACTTTTAATGATAATACTTTATAATAAATTTATTGAGAACCAAATTAAAAACTTCTTTATCAATCTAAGATATAAGCAAATAATTAAGCAGGTCAACATCCATTTCGCTACATAATAAATGTTTGACAATATAAGTTCCACTAAAAGCACAAGTCATAAAAATCACAAATATAAAGACTTGGAGAAAAGAAGAAAAAAAAAGACTTGCCTAAGAGGAGGAACCCTAGCCAAAAGAGGAGACGTTGAAGGCGTTTTGTACGAAGGAAGAGGATATCGCGTTCGGTTGCCTGTGGTGCGACGTCATTTTGTGAGCGAACAAAGTCGAAGCACAAGACGGAACCAAAGACTTAGATGAATCATCGTCTGAGTGCGAGAGAAGAGACGAATTGAGTGACTTTGGGTAGAAGAGGGAAGCACATGCCAAAGCCCAAGGAGAAAGAATGGGGAGAAGAACCTTCATGCAGCCTTATTTGAAGGAGACACGTTTGAGCCGATAGAAGGAGAAGAACAGTAAGGAGAGTCCCCTGTGCGGCTTTGTGTAGGAGACAAACAAGGAAGCCAAATCAATCGAGAGATTGCTTTCATGCGTGAGATTAGACAAAATTGAGAGTTATAAGGCAAGTACGATTTCTTTATATTAGTATTCATTTTATATTAAATTTTATTTAAATTTAGGTGCTAACATAGATTAATTTTATGCTAGTTAAAAAAATAAATTTTAAGTGGAAGGAATGATATTTGGGTTGAGACGAGGAGGTTAGATTACAATGGAGGAAAAATGTTTTAAGTAATGAATTAACATTTTAAATGTACTAATTTAAATTTGAAGTTTATTATAATTTTAAAATTAGATCATATTAATTATTAGCACAAATCAAGATTTAAGATAAATTAATTATTAGATACGGTACCAACATATTTGACTTCAAACAAGGTTATTGTGAGTGATTATCAACTTTTAGTAATTTTTATCATGTCTAAATGTTGCGTGATTTCATTTATGCTATGTTCCAGTGAGATTTAGATTATTAAAAATTATTTATATTGTTAAATAGAAAAAAATGCATGTTATACAATTGCATTATAGTTTTTCTAAGAAAGAGGTTTTATGACTCCATCTTACCACTATTGAATGTCTGAAAAAGTGAGTTTGACTTGCCTAACAACAAGCCCATTTATTATTATTATGAATGTTTTTGTAATAAGGATGTTGTATATTCCCTAGTTGAAGCATTAAAAATTAGTCCATACAAAGGAAATGGAGAATTAGTGTTTTTGGCAAAAACTGGAGTATTAGATAAGCATGTCCGGGAATTAAGAAATATCTCTACTGTAGCAAAAAAAGTCAGATGCATTTCCAGAACGAGAGTGACTTTGATTACCAGCCGAACAAGAAGTTAAATTTAAAATTGAACTGCACCTAGGAATATTGAAACATATTGATCTTCTTTTAGAATGAACTCAAAAGAACTGCAAGAATTGAAGTGTACGTTGCAGGTATTGATGGATAAGAGGTTCATTAGAGTAAGTAATCTGCCTTAGAGTGTAGCAATATTTTTTGCCAAAAAGGAACATGGATCCATGAGAAGGTACACGGATAACAGAGAGTTTAATAAAATGATTATTAAGAATAAATATCTATCACCAAGGATTGATGTTTTGTCTGATCAATTAGAAGGTGCTAATGAATTCTCTAAAATGAAATCAAAACATCATCAAGACAGAATTAAGAAAGCAAATATTGCTAAGACAATTTTTGGAACTAAATATAATTAAAAATTTTTAGTGATATCATTTATGTTAATAAACTAAGACTGGAAGTAGTTCAAAACAGTGAAAACGAAAACAAATTTTATTAAGCAAAGGGATCGGGATTAGAACACAACTCAAAACGGAAATAAGCACAACAACAACCTCCTGCTAGGTCAAAAAGAGAAGATCCGAGGGCAGTGGTGGCATCGGCAAAGTGGCAAGGGAAAGGGGAAGAGCTGGTGGCTATATGATAGGTTGGGAAGGGATTTAGTGGGTGGTTTGAGGGCTAGAGGAGTGATACGACAAGGAAGGCTATAGGGAAGGAAGGGACATGGTGTTGGGCGATGGTGGGACGGGTTGGACAACAAGGAATGGCAGCCAATAAGGGGCGGCTGTATGCAGGTTGATGGCTGGATAGGTTGATAGCCGGCTAGGAAGGGTGCGGCTAGTCATCAGAGGCCTGGAGGGAGCAGGGAAGAAGTAGGCCGACGACTAGAGGAGGTAGGGAGGAGATCAGAAAGAATAGAAAACCACCTCGGAGCATGATATAGCCGAAGCACCACCATTCATCAGATATAACCCTAATAAGTGAAGAAGAGACTCCACATAAAATCTGAAAACAACAATCAAACATAACCTAACCCTAATCTCAAAAAACAACATATGAATAAGACTCTACACAGAAATAATTGAAAATAAAAGATAAGGAAAGGGTTGGGGGCCTTGCCGTCCACTGCCAACCACTTCAACTGGCTAGCCGCTGGCTCCGCGCCAATCTCTCGGGGTTGAGGGAGCTTCGACCTCATTCGTCCAAGCTTCCAGTTCCTTGTCTTCAATCCTGGCGGCAGTTGGATCCCACTGTTGGTTGTCTTGTCTTCCCAAGTACTAGAAGAGTTTTCTCCACTTACAAGTATACATCCCTATTGATCCGCTCTCCTGGGGTCCCAATACTGAACTGAACCGAGTATATATGTCTCGCCATTGTTGTTGTGTATTCCCGAAGTAATCCACAATCGGTTCAACCTGATATGAAGTGAGGGTAGCCTGAATCTCTCCGAACGGAGACAACCATTGTGGTAGTATGTGGATCATGGTATCTTGAAATGTTCTCTGCTGTGATTGTTTTGTATCTGAAGCCTCCGACTCAGTTTTATCATCCTCTGCTGTCACCAAGAAGGGGTCCATTGATGTTGTTCTGTTGATAAGGGCTACGATGCTCTCGAGCTCCACAGATCTTCCCTTGGTGAGGAGTAGGTGTTTCTAAATCTGTCGTGCTGAGTCCAATGATCAAATTGCCACAGTCTCCCCAAAAAAAGGTGGCAGAAATCCATATGGGCGACATCGTCCAACACCTAATCCTGTAGCTGGCTCATGATCGAAACCTCCACTAGGCATCTCTGGTAAATGCTGACTCTATTTTCTTCTTCAGCCACATTAGAGCTGTGTCATGAGACCCAACTTTCCTACCATCTGCGTCAATGCCACATTCTTACTGCTCCCCCATCAACGCTGAGACTACATATATTTTCTTTCTTTATACAGTGGCTGTATAAAATATTATTAAGAAGCCACTGCATATCCTCAGCCTGTAGGATCCGTCGAACCACAAGTGCTTCTCCTTCATCTGGTGGCAGATGGTTTCCTCACCATATTCCTCAACTTTTTCCTCATCGCTAACCTCCACCACGGCGCCTGAGCTTGGTCGGTAAAAGGCACGACTTCGCTTGTCGGGCAGCTGGAGGTAATGCGCCCAAATCCATGACATTTGAAACATTTTCTGGCGAGGACTGTAGATGGCGAGCTTCTCCTAAGATTTCTTTTTACTGGGTGTGGCTATATTCTTATCCGAATAAGCTTTTATCAATTCTCTTAGGCTTGCTCCGGTTGATGTCTCCAACTGTGGGTTGTTGCCTGACTAGTGGTGGTTGCCTGCTCTGTTCCTACTGCCTATCCAATTTCAATACTAAGGTCTGGACACCTCCAAGTGACAAATAAGGTTGCGACTACACCACACTGCTAATAGAGGGCTTCAAGCCCTAGATGACAAATTATGGTATGCTCATATGTTTAGACCAAATCACACCTTATATGCACCTGATCAAACTGTGCCATAAACTTCTCTACAGACAAATCTCTCTGCTACAGGTGGTGGAGCCTCAGAAAGATATCCTGGCGGTAATGGGGTAGGAGATATATTTTCTCTGCATCGCTTTCTTTATCTTATCCCACCTGGTAATCTTATCACTGCCTTCCTCCATTTCAACTCCCAAAAAACCTGACTCAATCACACCAATGGAAAGACGAAAGAAGTCATCAAAGGTGTGGAGCAAAGAGAAAAATGAAGCAGTGCAACTTGCCCTAAGTCCAACCATAAACTCTCTGTCTTTTTCCTTGTATTTGTAAGTTCTCTAACCACAAAGAGGCACTCTTCTTCAGCGTGATAGCAACTAATTCGATCCTCTTATCCTCTGGCAAATTCTGATACTCAAAGATCCGTTCAACAGATTGTAGCAAATCAATAAAGTATTCTAGATACATACCCTCCTAAAATTCTTGTAAATCCACATTGATTGCGTAGTCTCTTTGTCCTCCAATGAATGTCTCCTCTCTAAACCTTATCTGATACTAGATTTCAAAATGCCGTGTCTTTCCATCTTCATCACTGATGTCCTGGCTATGTATGGGGTTGAAATTTTCATCCCTTTCACCTTTTCGACTTTCCTCATTGCCATCGAGGGTAAGTCCCTCTGGAGCGTCATCCTAAAATGTCCATCAATCTCCGCTGAAGTTAGCGGATCTTCTGCTGTATCTCTTCCCATGTGGACCATTAGGTTTAAAGATATGGAGGATCTTACTTTCAACTTCGTTCATTCAGGTTCTCTTTCAACATATAGACAGAAAGAAAAATTTAGTTGCTCATACCGATGCCCGAAAGGCTATACATGCTAGTTTTATTGTTAGGAATGTTGATAACTCAGATTTCCTTTTTCATTTTGTTGTCTCTGACCGGGCCCATGTTTTAATGGGCTAGGCCCTCCTTTTGTAATTTTTTGTAACTTTTTGATATAGTAACGCAATATGCACATTTCAAGGTAAGCTCGGGGAAGTATCTCCTAGATGACATAGTTAAGGTTTAGGATTTGTGGACGTCAAAAGGTTATGACGAATGCAAGAAAACCTGAGGATAGAACTAGGGTTAGGCTAGCCTGATATAAAATGATACCAGAAATAGTTCAAAATAGTGAAAACAAAAGCAAACTTTATTAAGTAAAGGGATTAGGGTTACAACACAACTCAAAAAAAAAATACAAAACAACAATAGCCACTTCCGATTAAAGCCGAAAGAGAAGATTCCAGGGCGGTGGTGATGTCGGCGAAGCGGCAAGGGAAAGGGTTGGTAGCTGTATGGTATGTCGAGAAGGGATTTAGTGAGTGGTTAGAGGGTTTAGAAGAGTGTGAAGACAAGGAAGGCTGTAGGTAAGGAACTAGTGGGGTGCTGGATGATGGTGGGACGGGCTGGTCAACAAGGATAGCTGCAGGTAAGGGGCAGCTAGATGCAGGTTGGTGGTTGTATAGGTGGACAACTTGCTGGGAAGGGTGCGGCTTGCTGTTAGAGGGCAAGCCGGCGACTAAATGAGGTAGGGAAGATGATAAGGAGATCGAGAAGGATACAACACCACCTCGGAGCAGGATACAGCCGAAGCACCCCCCATCGTCGGATACAACCCTAACAAGGGAAGAGGAGACTCCACACAAAATCTAAAAATAATAATCAATTATAACATAACCCTAATCTCAGAAAACAACATATATAAACTCTACAAAAAAAAAACAGATAAGGAAAAATGGGGGGAGGGCTGGCGGCATCGCCGCCCTTCCAATTTGTTGTTCGAACCAGTTGGCGCCTGCACCAGAACTCCATGGAACCGGTTCGAACGGTTCCCCTCCCTTACGGTTCAGCCGGCTAGCCCCTAGCTCTGCGTCATAAACACCACTAATTTTTAAGGATTTGATAAATCAAAATTTCAGGCCACAAATTAATCAATTTGCGATTATATTCATAGTTGGTATTTTAATATATTCTAGACTGATCATAGATCATGCTAGAAATTCAAGAAAAGTTCTAAAATTATCAAGAAAGGATCAATTGTTTGCCAATTTGTTAAAATGTGATTTTTTGCTAAAAAATGTTGTTTTAGAATATATAATAAGTGGTGTAAGGAATTTCTTCAAAAAATGAGAATGATATTATAATGGTGTACACCAAAGGTGAATGTTATAGAAGCTTATAGTTATTTTGGCCTAGTTGGACATCATAAAGTATGATCATCGTGAGTTTAGAATATATGCTAAAATTAATTTTTCTTGCTGAACACAAGAAAAAACATCACAATGCAAAAAGGATTATTGGTTTTCTAGTAGACATTTCACAAATTCCTAATTCTTCATGAAAATAATGGCCACTTAAACCTGTCGTTTTGGTAGTTGCCGAGGCCCAGAAGACATAGATCTGAATGTTTAAAAAGAAATAGCAGGAGAAAAATTATGCCTGATGTGACAGAAAGTAGTTCAAATGCAGCAGAAAGCAAAAAATTATTAGTTCAAAAGAAATTGCAGGAAAGCAATTTAGCCGGATCACCTATTCATTAATCATTAGTGGGCTCAAATACGAGTTTGCTTCACAGACATACCTGGCCAGCCACACTACGCATTTCACCATCTTCATATCCGTCCAACTTCTGCTTAACTCGCAATATAGAACGCGCTGCATCCCTGTTTCCTTCATACGCATCTTCCGAATTCTCCAAACTCGAATCTGAATTATCATCAAGTTCCTGTAAAGGTAAATATCCAAGGATTCAATACGAACATCAACCGTATTATTTTATTAATGGCAGAAGCTGAACTGAAAGTTGATATCCGAAGAAATATGATAATAAAAATCAAATATAAGAATAAAATTCAACCATCATAAGGTAATATCAATTGAAATATGGTATGGAACTCCACTAGGGAAATTAGGGCATGCAAAATATATAATGATGTCAAATGTGCTCTAAATTAGTACATCGTCGTCCACATGAATGATATATGCCAGATTTTAGTTTTTGGAGTGTTTTCTGTCAGAACTTCGGTCGGCGTCTCTAGTTTCCACTTCCAGAGTTGTATCCAAGGGTGAGTGGTGCTCTGGCTGTTTCACGTTATGAGGAGGTGACTGTCCTCAACTTCCCTTCATCCAGAACCTTCTCACCACTGTCGTTGTCACTGCACTGCTGCAGCCACCCCTAAAGAGCCCTTATTGGCTGTTTTTCTGCACCCCACACTCACTTAAAACTTGCGGCCACCTTCCAGGAACCACACTTCCCACTTCGCCTTGCTTCCAGCACCCATAAATCACCCACCTTTTGTTGCAGTTGCTCCTGACCAGCCACACCTTGGCCGTTCCCATTCAGGACACCTCTCCCACATCAATTCCAGCCTTCCTAACCAAATCACATCGCTGCTGTAACCACATAACTCCATTGTTTTGCCTTTTTACTGCTGTCCAGCCTTCCTGCATCGCTGCCGCAGCCCTGCAACTTTGTCTTCATGCTGTTTTACCGTTGTCCGGTCATCCTAATTCACTTCCGTCTTTCCTAAACCCTTTCACTTTGCTGTTTCACCACTTCCCGGCCATCAAATCTGCATGCCGCAGTCCAGGACAGCAAGCATCTGCTATTTCCCTGCTGTACTCGCCCACTTGCTCCACTTCCCTACCTCACCGTCACTTTTCATCAACACCCAATAACTTTCATCACCACCTCGGAGTCGCCATAGTCCGTGTTTTGCCATACTTCTTGTTATTCCCTATTCCATTGTGTCTAGTTGTAATATCCTATTTGCTTATTTCGTATTTGCTTATTCAGTAATTAATATTTGTTTTCCTATTGTTTGGGTTAACTCCGGTTTCACTGGAATCCTTGGGTAGAGAGGCAAAAGAGAGAGATTAATAAAAAAGATTTTAATTTCAATTAATCAATCAATTGATCAAAACAAAACCAGTAATCCTTACTTAATAAATAGAGATGTAACGAAAATTTTTAAAAATTAAATCAGACCCCAATCAAATTCAAACATAAAGATTATCACAAAAAAGAAAAAAAAGAAAGAAACCCTAATTTAACTAATTAAAAAATCCGAATACATTAAAATTAATCCTGAAATACTTGACAATAATCTAAACCCAACTTTTTATTACTGCATCACCTACTCATGGCTATGAAATAAATTTATTACCTGCTGTCTTTGCAAGGCTTTCAAAGGGGAGAGTGCCCATTTATAAAGGGGATCATGGATAAAAACCTGCAACAATATACAATATGCATTGTTTCTCTGTTGAAGTAGATAAATTTCAAATAAAGATTTTATGATGACTTAAATTACTTCAATAATTGTCAACAATGCTTCTTTATTTGTCCTCATGACTGCTAGGGTTTCCTCACAGCATCTCCTGAAAACACCTTCCACTCCGGTAACTCCCATGCCATCTATGATATCTCTTGTTAGTCTAAAGGGGACCTACACATGTTAACAACATAAATATATATAATGATGATAAAGCTATTTTGATAAAATTATTGACAATGTCCACACAGGTGAGAAAAAATGAAGAGAAAACTATTTCCAATGTCACAGACCCTCTCTGGTGTTTTAAGCATGAGGCCCTGTTCAAAGGCCACACCAAGATCAATGTGCACTACTTCTGCGGTAGCTTGATCAATGAGAATATTCATTGAATGACGATCTCCCAGCCCAACAATGTAGCCAACCTAAATTTAGAAGGTTACTTGCAGAAAATGAACCAAACATATAACTCTGAACAAAAATAGAATAAAAATTTAAAATGACAATGAAAATAGACATGACCCACAAAAAAGCAGAAGAAATGATATTATACCATGCATTTCAAAAATATTAGCTAAAAAAATGCAAATATGACTGCACTGACCATTGAGCTAGCTGCAACACTTCGAGTGTAAGCCAGTCTACACTCGAACCAATCAGCAGGCATCAAAAACCTTTCCAAAAAGAAGTAGCGCATGACCGGCCTGTTTAGATATGAAAACAACAATAAACCCACTAAAATTAAAATGATACTTTAGGAAGAAAGCTAATAATCATGAAGAAACCTGAAATTCTTGCAAACTTTTAGAAATGCCCCGCGTTTATCTTTCTCCTGTATATATATCCTCAGTCATGAGAATAAAGCTTTTTAACCAAGAATTACGTTGCCATTTTTTTTTTCACAGAAGAATCAAGTTGCACTTACGTTAGTCATATGCTCCCTGCATTGAAGAAATGACCAATCATCTACTCCATATCGTCCATGAGCTCCACCATTCCTTGAACTAATTGTAAAGAAGAGTTTATTACGAAAGCACATCAACTGTATAAATTTGCGTAAAGGATCAAAAGATGTACCACAATAACTAAAATGACAAACCTTCCTAGAAGATATTCACCAAGTGGAACTGTCCGATCAACCCATTCCACTAGCCCAGCGCTTGGAGTAAATGGTACAACCTAATCAGTAAGGAAAAAAGTGTAAAAAGAATAAATCAAGTAAACTAATTATCTTTCTCCAAAGTAAAAAAGTTTAAGCAGACAATAAAAAATAAAAAAAAAGAGAAAGAAAAAGAAAAAGGAAAAAAAGAGGACAACGCAAGCAAACAGGAAAAAAATATTTGCCCAAATAATAGCCCGAAAGGTCAAACAGGTTAGAGAGTATAGTTTTCGGAGAAGGTGTTTGGCAGGTAATACACAAATAAAATCACTGTCTTTGTGGATCCTTAAAGCATAAACCCGTTAGATGAATAGTTACAGCATTTATAGCTTAACAAATCTAACTGTCAACCATCATTGCTCCGCTTCACTGACCAACTAAATCTATGATGGCGCAGCAGGTACTTGACCAACATGATTAGTTGCTGCTGGTAAAAAATCCTACATCCAGTGAATCCAGCTAGTGTTGATTTTTAAGGCGTGGTTAAGGCTCTTTAACAATCTTGGGCTTGACCTCTTCACCTTTGATTCAATGAACACCTCTTGACGAAGCTCGTTTTTGTCCTTATGGCGTTCCCCATAATTTACACTGTACTGCATAATAAAAATTGCTTGCGATTGAGAGAATAAGTGTATTTTAATGGCATCTTTCTTTATTTTCCTTTCAAGTAACTTCCAATATTTACACTTTACTGCCATTGGATCGTGAATTTCCTCCTGTTGTTTTAAACATGAAACCACATTTTTCCTTAGTTGCTTAAAAGTTGCTGTCCCAAAAACAGTTGATCTGTTTGAAAAAAACAGTTTTGAAAGTACTGTCCATGAATAAATGTTTGAAATGTCCTTTGTTCATATTATATAAATTTTATGCTGTTGGAAAGATAGTTCACTGTTTTTTTATATATTGTTATAGCCTTATACAAAATTTTAATATAATCATTTGAGATATACATATATACATTTATATATATGTAAAATTTCATGATAAGTATTATATTATAAAAATAAGAAATTTGTGGTATTTGTGTAATTGAAGAATAAATGTATTTTATTAAATGCATTTTATCCTGTGGCAATGCCTGTGACCGTAAATTTCCCAAAAAAGGGGCATTAACATACATAGCACCCAATTCTTATGCAGTAACATTCGTAGCACCTAAACTTCATTTATTACATACAGACGACCCAAATCCTTCACATAAAAAAACAACACAAATTTCAAGTTTAAACAAAGTAATACACCTTTTTATGCATAGAGAAGGTGATCTGTAATGTAATAATTGAAGTTTAGGTGTTAGAGATGTTAATGCATAAGAATTGGGTGGTATTTATGTAAATTTCTCAATAAAATAAAATAAATAAATAAATAAAATAAAAAGGCTTTGTAAGCTGTGCACCATAAGGGTAGACCAGAAAAAGTCACGTCCCACGCAAGCATGAAACCATGGGACGTGGGCATGAAACCGTAGTCCCTTTGTTGTTAAAAAATGAAAAACTGGTTTGAAACCCCAGTTGCACAACGCTCCTTCCAAATGCTTCAAAATCGAGTTTGGCTCCCAACTGTGGGCTAAAAAGTTATCCCAAGATAAATAGGATCCTTAAGGGCGCCTGAACATCTCGTTGAGGCTGGAATAGCTTGAGTCGATTCCTAATAGATCGGTTCGTGTGCTTTGGTTTAACAAGTAGGCCCGTTAGGCAGTCCACATGCCATAAACCTTCTGAGGTTATTAGGAATAATAGGTTTTGAAATAAAGGATATGTCTTGAAATAAACTAAAGCCTTTGGTTTAACAAGTTATGGCTTATTATTCCTAATAAGCTATGTATTATTAGGAATAATGTTCTTGAAATTAAATATATGTTGATTTCCAAGAAAAATAAAGGGTTAGACCAAGCCTTTTAAGGTAATTGTTCAATTTCTGCTCCAATAATAACAAAAAAACTTAAGTCACATGAATCAAGAATTTGTACCATTGATCTATTTGTTTATGACCCTCGGATAACGAAAGAACTTAAGACAAATGAATTAAGGCTCTATACCGTTAAATTAGTCTCTATATGACCCTCACATTATAACCTGTGTACTCTTCTAAAGAAATATCGGCCCTTATTTTTTTCCCTCCTTTTCCATTTTATTCTTATTTTGTAATGCCTACGGGAGATGTATATATATCTCCCCTCCTGTACAATAAAAAGTGAAGACTCTAGATGGTTTTTTCATTATTTATTTTCTACATGGTATTATAAAAAGGTTAGGGTGTTCCTTCCAGCCTTTTTCCCCTTGTTCTCTAAGGCTAAGATTTCCACTTTTAGCCTTTGTTCATATTCTCTAAATCAGAATTTCCACTTCCTACCTTTATATTTATTATCTAAGTTCAGGGTTTTCACTTCTAACCTTTAGTATTATTCTCTAAATTTAAGGTTTCCACTTCTAACCTTATCCCTCTTGCCAAATTCTGCTGCAATTCACTATGTCAGCATTCCTTGACTTCCCATTAAAAAAGAATCAACCGTGATTAATAGTGAAAATCAGACCAAAAGAGAACTCCAGGTATTTCAAGCATCTTATTGCTTAACCAGAGAAAAAAATCTTAAATGATCTCAAATCTTGAAGACCTTTCTAAAGGAGAATGGAAAAATCAAACACTTCATGAATCTATCTCCATCTCCCAAAGACCAAAAGTTGTTACTTCGGAAAGGAATTAATTTCGTTATTATGATATGGTTATGGAACACCATACTACTACAAATTAGTGGACATTTTATGTTTCACTTTTAAAAGAAATATGTTATGGACCTACAGAAAGAAACCACGATTACAGAGCGCAAGCCATGTGAAACTCCAACCAAACCAGGACAAAAATTAGACTTTGATGAAAGAACTGATATAAATACAACACAAAATTAAATGAGATCAACATAATAACATATTCAACAAATAACTGTGCACCCCTACATTTAAAAATATTGTAAGCAAATATGTAACGGTAGATTTCTACCATCTAGTTTGAGAAGTGCTCGAATTTCTATTCCAATCATATCAAATAACATTAAAGCACATGAATCAAGGCTTTGTACTGTAGAATTTATTCACTTATGACCCTCAGATAGCAAAAAACTTAAGACATATAGATCAGGGCTTTATACTGTTAAATCTATCTCTATATGACCATCTAATTATAATTCGTGCTTTCATAAAAAACTGTCGGCTCCTACTTATTTTTCCCTCCTTTTTTGATTTTATTCCTATTTTGTAATGCCCATGGGAGATGTATGTATATTGCTCTATCATACAAAAAAAAGCGAAGATTTTAGAGAGTTTTTTCATTCTTTTATTTTTTTCAGTAACAAATTTTCTTTTTTATTCTTGTCAATAGAAAACAAATTTTCCTAGCACTTCGACAATTAATTCAAGAAGGCTATCATTTAATAGAAATATGGGAAGCAAACCTTGTATGTCCGTATTCTTAATCTTCTTTTCCAAGTGTCTCGATGATTTCGCAGGAAGATATTAACTAAACCAAAAAATTGTTCCATGACCTGCAAAATTTGGACAACGAATAAGAGCATAGATATGGTCAGAAACAAATAGAGCAAATTTTATTAGTCTTTCCATATAAGATTACTATTATTGAAATCAAACTAAAAGTTTCTTAAATTATGGTAGAATAAATGACAAATCAATCGTTGAACTAAAGATCATGAAGAAAGCTTTCAATTATCAAGCTAAGATCCATTTCCACAATAACAGTGCTCCTGCCACCAAATTAAATGAGTATGACATTGAAAACTAGCTAGGAAACATCTAATGTTATTACACTAAAAAGTAGCATTAACTGTAATAATTTGAAATGATTGAATTTCTTTGTATAGAACATCCAAATAAAAACAAATACATTTTTAATATTTGAAAATTTCCATATCTGAATTCAATCCTTTTAAATTATATATATAAAGAGCTGCAAAAAATTGTATCCATTATCACAGCAATATGTTTTTACCTTGAGTAAGAAATTTTCCAAAGGAAGAAAGTAAATGGTTGTTTGTGGCAAAGAAGAGTTTCTTGGTTCTAAAACTAGGAAGTATAAAATCCATCAAATGAGCGGAAAAAAAAAAAGCTTCCAATCATACAGCATCTTGTCGGAGGTCATCATTTCCTGATTTTGCAAGTTGGCGATATATCTGACCATCTGATCCAAAGCATTCGACCACTTTGGGACTATTTATACCATTCATTATCCTAAAATAACACAAAAGGGCAGCTAATATTCGACAATAACTCTTTTAAGTAACAAAAAATATTAAGATAGTTACGAAAAATATACTTGATAGAATCACCCAGGCCATTGAAATATGGAAACATTCCTTCCTTATACTGGCATGTCGGGTCTACAGTGATATTGGACGTGACAACTGGTACCTGAATTCACCGTAAAAGAAAAGATTACAACAAATTGAATACAAAGCATGAAGGAAAAGAGAAAAAAAAAAGGAAAAATAGTGACACATAAGTTGGTCAGCATAGAGAGGGGAGCAACAAAGTAAAAGTATGCTCTTATGATGCTTCCTAAATAAAAATATAAATTGCGTTCCTGAAATCACAGCCGCCACCAAAAGTGAGTATGAGATTCTCCTCTATGATATTCTTTAGGAAATGACGTATGATGCACATCGACATTAGATTCAATGTTTCTAGATTCCACATCATTTCTTCAATTTACAGATGCCGATGATTTAAGAGATGTTTATTATCCAATTCCACTCTCTTTCATGAAAATCAAACCAGCAAGAAAAAGCTTTTACATGCTCCACAGGAGAATAGTTCTATTAGTCCAAAGGAGTCGATGCAAAGGAAATTATTCCACTTACTTTTTAAATTTTGAAGTATTTTAATATTATGTGCAGCAATTTTTTTTCAATTTAACACATTTTAAGTTTAGATTATTTTTATTTTGAATTAGATGATGGAAAATTTAGGACTTCTTGATGCAGGACTATCCTCCCAGAGGTGACAGGCATGAGGGATATGATTTCCTAGTCTATCTGAGTAGCGGAAAACTTCCAGTTATTAACTATTGAGGACCTTGTGGGGCACCAATTTGTCATATTTTGATTATAATAAGGATTTTATTTCTGCTATAGATGTGGCGTAAAGGAGTCATGGGAGTGGTTCCTGTGATTCCTTCATCTGGACCGAACCAGTCCAGACCTGGGAGAAACAATCAACTGTTCAATGAGGGACTGACGCCTCCTTTCCATAGTAAGAATCATTTCTAGTTATCTAGGATTTATATATGTTATTCCTCTGTTTTAGATTTTCAGCTATTGCTTGTTTCCATTGGCGTCCCGAGTTCTCTGTTCTAGAGTTGTGTCTAAAGGCAAAAAGGTCCTTCGGTTGTAACTCATTTTCAGGCGGTGTGTATCTCATGTTTCCCAACTCCCCGCAACCCTTCCTCATGCAAACAGTTCCCCTTTCCTCATAGCAGCTGCCCAGGACAGCAGCCTTGCTGTTTTTCCCAACAGACCAGCCACCCAATCACCTATTTTCTTCATTTCAATCATCTTTCCTCACTCCCAGCCGCCTCTCCCTTGCTGCAACCTCCCGGAACAACACTGCCGACTGTTCTTCCCACAATCCATCCCACTACCTTCCTTACAGCCGTCTGGACAAGTGGCAGATTTCTCTCCGTTGTTTTTCCACCGATTTCAGCCAGCCAACTAACACTTTTCCCCCGCAACTTCCCTTCCTCCTCCAACAGCCATCGAATGACTCGCCACTCTCCTGCCATCCACTCACCAAATCTGACCACCACCTTTAGATATAGTTTAGTAGCGTTTGTTCACATTTGTGTTGAATTTTTCCTTTAAGTGTGTTTGATTGTAATCACATATTTGCTTTCGGTAATAATAATTGATTTTCTAATGTTGTTTGGGTTAAATTCAGTATCATTTGGTATCAGAACTAGCTTAACCCTTAGTCTTATCTAAGGGTTCCAAGCATCCACAACTTACCTCCACCAAAATATTTTCCTTCCCACCCTACATCACCCCTACACACCTCCTTCCCCCTACCCAACCCAAGCCCTAATCATGCCACCACGAAGACAATTGCAAGAATCTATCAATAGTTTACCATGGAAGGATTCCAACGACAGCTCTGTCAAGTGCTGCAACTGCTAGATTATACTAAGGAAATGACCCATTGAGAGCTTACCGACAAGCGTATTAGTGAGATTCGAAGAGGAAGGAATACCAGACCCTAGCTTGAGGAGAAGAAAAGTGTCGAGCGGCTTCGCTGCGATAAAGAAGAGAGATGAGAAAGGGAGGCTTCGTGCGAAGGAGAAGAGGAGAGGTGGTGGGCTTGCATGCAGGAGAAGGAGCTACAGCGAGCCAAACAGAAGCAAATACTAAAGAACAAATTGAGGCAGAGATGCCTGAGTAAGATTAATGCAACTTTATATTATTTAAATTAAATTAATTATAAGTATTAATGTTTTCTTATACTAGTTTACAACAGAAGTTTTATATCGAACTCTTTGTAAAATTCGAAGACAGAGATTGTTGTTTTCATAGAACGAGAATGAAGGGTTGGGATTTTCTTTTATGTCATAAGTTAAAGATTTTATTTTTAACTAACAGTTTGGTATTAAAAGTAATATTAGGGATTGAATCGGTAATTGATGGAATTATGATTCAGATGATTAGGGCTTTGGATCGACGATATTGGAAGTGGAGATAAATTTTATGCTTTTAATTATATAAGGTTATTTAATTAAATAAGCAATCTTATGATCGAAGTCAATCATTAGAATTTGGAAGAATTTATGATTCAAAATATGGTTGGGGGAAACTATGTAAACTAATTAGCTATTAGTTATTTTAGAAATTAAGATACTTATACATGCACTTTTGATGGATATATATGATAGTCAAAGGAAGTAAGTGAACGAATAAAGATTTATAGCAGTCTCCTAAAGGTTAATGTAAGTAATTATTACTTTAATTGTATTAAATTAATTTCTTTTATCTTTTTAAATATTTCATTTGTTAAACATATTAACAATACTCTTATAACTGAATGAATATAAATGAAAATCATATGCATTTTATTGATTTCCATTTTTATATTTTCCAATGCATTAAAAGGACTTAATTACGAAAAGAAAAGAAATATAAAAGAAATTAAATATAAATGATTAAATATATAGCATAAGATGCTACTATAATTGTGCACGCTAAGAAAAAAGAGAAATAAAAAATAGTTGAGTCTAGGGCACAAAATAAAAAGAAAATGAAATAATTGAGCCTTTAAGATACAAAATGAAAAATTTTAGATGATGCTCCTGAGATAACTTCTAAAAATAAAAGGAAATAGAAAAAAATATTAAATCAAAATAAAAATATAATTGATAAGACGATTAAAAAAATTTATAAAAATGATAAAAGCAAAATTTAATCCATAATTCCTTGAACATTTAAACATTTACATAAAAAATTAATACAAAATAAAATAGTAAATATTCACTATGTTTCTTAAAACTTAATTTGTAGTTTAACTGTCATTTTCTGGAAAAAAAATCAATAGATTGATATGTCTAATGGAAGAAAATTTGTTTACAGGAGAGACATGGTTGATGACAGGTAAAAATCTGCTAGTTTTTCTATTTTGTCACTTTGATTGTACAATTTGTGTTACTATATTACAGGATGGTCATATGTTAATGTTAGAGAATTACTTATTTATGTATTATGGATTTAGTTTCTACATGAATGTTATTGTGGACTAATGTTAATTTTTGGAATTATTTTTCACCATTCGATCACCGGTTCCAGTCTTTATTAATTCTAATTTCTCGAGCCGATGGGTGACAAAAATTGTATCAGAGAGTTAGGTTTTATTGTTGATAAAAATGAGTCATTAAGATGAATAAATAAAATTGGAAATAATAAATGAATGTTAATGTTAGTCTAATTAATTTATTTTATTTTATTTTAAAAACATGGAGAATCATGAGGAAGAAGTCGAGGGTAATAATGTAGAAATAAATAAGCTCCGGAGAACTATGGTCATGTTGATGCATTTTCTAGAAGAATACCTATTCTGACAAAATTGATTAAGAATTCTAAGTCTCAAACCAGTAATGCTCAGGGGGCACAAAAAGTTAAGTGCTTGAAATGTTTTTTTTTAAGATATGAAACCACCACTATTTTAAATAGGAGGGCTAGCAGAAACTGGGAATTGGTTCATGATTGTGGAGAAAATTATAGAGATTATTACATGTACACCAGAAAGAAGAGTTACCTTCTGACATTTACCTTCTATTTAGCCAGTTGGTGTAGGAGGAGTTTGTGAACCATTTAGAGATTTGTTAGTGCCACTTTCAGCTAGGAGACAAATGTAAGATAAATTTACTAGACTGGTGTAGGGAAATTGGTCGATTAAGCAATATGAAGCTGAAATTACTATGCTCGCGAGATATGCACCAAAGCTGATTTTAAATGAACATGAGAAGTGCCACATGTTTTTATCTAAATTGAAAGAAGTGATTAAACAATCATTTATTTCCCTTGGGATTGATGACTATTTTGTGTTGGTAGAGAGCTAGAAAGATCGAGTTAAATTTACAGGCTACTCAAAAGAGGAAGAGCTCAAGAAGGTCCATATTTTCACAAAGTTCCCAGAAAAACAATGATTTCAATTAGGAAGTTTGAATACTAAGAGGGCCAAATCAAGTATTTTTGGTTCCCAGGGTGATGCTACGAAGTGAAACAAATGTGGAAGAGCTCATAAAATTGAGTGCTTATATGGATCCAACACTGGTTTTTTGTGTCATCAGCCTGACCACATAGCGATGTATCGCCTTACATTGGGACAGTGGGCTCCAACAGAGAGTAGGGTCAATTCTGCATAGATAGAACAACTAAGTCAACAAAATCAGTGCCAAAACCAAGTCAGACCCAACAAAATATTCAACCCTCGACATACTTTATGTCAACAAAAAGCTAAGGAGTCGCATGAGAGTATAAAATGTATATTTTATTTTCAGCAAACTTTTAAGTGATCGAACATTTAATTGCATCACAACATATTTCACTTAAATGACCAAAAAATTAAAAATATTTTAAATAATTCATTTTTAAGTTGTCGATATAATTTTTATATTATAATAGGCATCATATCCATTCATGATAAATCAATACGAATGTTATTTGATAAGCGAACATCTCATTCATTTATAGCGAAAGATCCGATGAGATTGATGAATTTGAACTCTATAATAATTCCAAAAATATTATCTATTCAAATGCCTAATGAGTCCTATAGAGTTAAATCAGTGATGTGAAGTAAAAGTGCATATTGGTGACGGATTTTGATGCACATTTGATTGTTTTGCTGCGGGCTGAATTTGATGTTATCTTAGGAATGGATAGGCTATATAAAAACTTCATAACAATAGATTGCAACAGCATATTGAATATGATTCCAAAATTCATAAAAATTAACATGAACTCACATTATCGGCCCAATCTCCCCTTTCCTCTTTAGTTCATGCTCGTTAATCCTACAATACCACTTATCGCCTCCGCAACCAGCGATACTGCCTTTATTGCCCAACATTTTTTTACATTGACGTCAATTTTCTTGAAACCAAATATAAAATGTTCTCCATTTACTTTAAAAACAAAACTGAAAAACTTCAAAGTATTTCAAAATACACTATACTTCACACTGCATTCCTATTTTCACAAACCAAACAACCCCTAACTAATTAACTAATACATTTAATTAAGCTATCTCATGAAATTCTTATAGAAGCTACACTCGGGTAATCACCTACAACTATATCCAATACAATAAACACCAAAATCCAACTTTTGAAGAAGCAATTAATGAAGTAATTTGCTAACAAACTATTTGAAAAATCTTCAAGGAAGAATAGTATAGTGAGAGGTTAAAACCAGCA
This sequence comes from Phalaenopsis aphrodite, assembly GCA_003013225.1. NCBI lineage: Eukaryota > Viridiplantae > Streptophyta > Magnoliopsida > Asparagales > Orchidaceae > Phalaenopsis > Phalaenopsis aphrodite. Next base: position 436,065 of record NEWO01000488.1, read on the forward strand.
AAACAACCCACACATCATAATATAAGGAGGAATTATCATATTCAATTAATTTAAAACATCACCCTTACAAGCTCTAGCTGACGAATGCTGCGAACCTCCCTAGGAAGAGGCACCTTTTTATTAATATCCTGCCAACATGGTTGCAAGCACATTCTAAGTTCACTACATACCTTTAATACCTTTAGCTAGATAATAATACTTTTAGGAGAAACAAAGCACTAAAAAAGACCTCCTTTTTCGTATCGAGCTCAGCAAGCTTGATATAAATTTCAACCATTTGTTTCATCTGCAAAAGTTCAAAAAAATATCAATTAAAAAACACCACCTTATTCCAACACAAAAGTGGAAAAGCCTGTTATTAACTATGTTAAACGCTGTCAAAACCAGAGATCCCAATATGATTTCAAAATTTTGATGAATACCTGTCGAATTATTAAACCATGAGAGGATGATAACTCATCTAGCAGATTTTCTGCTGCAAGTTTCTTATCCATGTCAACAACAAATGAATTTTTGTTTCGTTGTTTGTCTTTGATCCGATCCCCGTTTGCTAGAGCCAAAATCTAAAGAACAAATAATTAAATGAAAGTTTACGACAAATTATCGAAATAAAAATTATCCTTCAAATTAGCGGCTGCAATATTGGACATAACTGTTTTCATACAATCAAAATCTGAGTAATTACGTAAAAATTCAATTGTAAAATTATAATGACTAAAGTTATCATCAACAAAAACTAATTTTCATTTTCAAAAAAAAAAAAGAAAGAAAAAAAAAGAAAAATAAGTGCTAGTGCATGATTTAAACATAATTTTGGGTTCATTTGACAAGGGGGCTGGGGTTGAAACGGCCAAACCGGTTCAGCAGAGATGCTAAACCGGCTGACCCTGCTTAAGGTTGGGGCCACCACCCAAAAAGAGAGATTTTCCTCCTCCTAGGTATCCTTTACTATAAATATGTTGTTTTCTGTGTTAATGTTTAGTTTTTCAGATTTCTTGCCATCGGCATTTCTTCCTTGTTAAAGTTGTACCCGAGGATAAGTGGTTCTCCGACTGTATCCTGTTCCACAGTGGTGATTATCTCCCAATAATCTATTGCCTATTCCCCTATCCCGCATGCTGCCATTTCACCTGTGCCCCAACTTCCCGTTTTCCAACCACCAGCCCTAAACTTACCTCTACCAATGCTGCTAAGCAACCCACACCATTTGCTCCTATCCTACTCCTTTCCAGCATCTCCCCTACTCCAGCTCCTAACCCGCCAACCTTCCTGTACTACCACCACTGCCCCAATAACTCTACTGCTACTACAACAGACCCCAGTTGCGCCTCCACAATTGCGAACCTCTTCCCTCCAGCCCTTCCTGCTACAACCGCCTACCTCATGCAACCTTCTAGCCTGCCAACCTTCCTATACTACCACCACTGCCCCATACCTCTACTGCTACTACCACAGACCCCAGTTGCGCCTCCACAATTGCCAACCTCTTCCCTCCAGCCCTTCAAGCTACAACCGCCTACCTCATGCAACCTTCTAGCCTGCCACTTATCTTAAACCGTTGTCACAGCTATCCACTGGCAGTCCCTTCTCGCCTTAGCCGGAGATTCTCGTTTTGATGTGTTTCCTTTTCTTTAAGTTTTGATTATAAGTCCTTTATTTTTGGCGTAATAAAATCTTTTTCTCTATCAGATTTTGGAGTTAACTCTGGTATCAATGAGTATCAGAGCTAGCTTAGCCCTAATCCTATCTAAAAAAATCCTAGCATCCGCCTTACCAAAACCACTCCCCACCAAAAAATTTTCTTTTCTATCCTCAACAATCTCACAATCCCCCAAATCCTAATCATGCCACCAATAAACTTCATTCCGGGACCTACCCGAGACGAGATACAACGAGAAAGCTGTTGGCTTTAGCAAGTGCTTGCGTAGATTTATGATGAAACTCAAGAAAAAATTATCCTGGAATATGATCTGGAGTCAAAGAGGAGAAAGGGATGAGAATCTGAATTACTTTAATAGAGAACACATCGATGATGAGGAAAACAAACCCCGATGCTTCGACATTCAATATTAGAGGAGGTCGAGAGAAGAGGTTTTATATGGAGAACACAACTATTTTGGCATCAATTTTTCTAATAAAGTTTGATGGAGGTATAGATCCTGACGATTTTATAGAATGATTATAGGCAATTGAGTGAATCTTCGAGTACAAAGAAGTGCCAAAGGATAAAAGGGTAAAACATGCAGTCATCAAGCTAAAAAACAATACCTCCTCCTCGTGGAATAATTTACAGAGACAGAGAAAGAGAAAAGTTAGTGATAAGATTACTAAGTTAAAGAAGATGAGAAAAGAGATGTAGATAAAATACTTGTCGCCTCATTACCGTCAGAATATATTTTTAAGACTCCACCACTTGAAACAAATAGATCTATCGGTGGAAGACTTCGTAGCACAGTTTGACATGTTACAGATGAAGTGTGAGCTGATAGAGCCCATGGCCCATTATCTAAGGGGTTTGAAGCCCAATTTAAGCAACGTGATGCAACTGCAACCCCATTGGTCACTGGGAGATATCCAGATCTTAGCTTTGAAGGTAAAAAAGATAACATAAACGGAGCATTCAACAACTCTCATTCAAACAGCCATCCACACTCGGGTAGTCACCTACAACTATAGTTACCGACAAGGTTAACTCTTGAGGAGTTGAAAAGACTGAGTAGGGAAGTGATTAGACTGATCTGAGTGGAAATAAGCTGAAAAAGAGTATCTCGCTCAGTACAATGCCTGTCAGGAGATGTTTTTAGAAACATTTATTCTTCATATTTGTGAATTTTCAATATTCCCATGTGTGAAAAATTAGGTGATGTTTTCCAAATTGAGCTACAATTAGTTGATTTTGTTTGCGGAATAGACGTTTTAGGACAAATTTATGCGTCTTCACATCTATTTTCTCAGATCAATTTTTTGAATGTCTTCTTTTGGTAGTTTCAATGTTCTGGATGCATCAACGCTATATATTTTGTGAAATAAGTGATGATTAGATTTTTTGGTTCACGAGATACGATGATAGTTGTCCACATCATCATTTCCACGTTTTCTCATGTCGCATTGCAAAGTAGGTATTGGCATAAAGAATTACTAAAGCTTTCATGAAGCACAAATGATGTGAGCTATGAATACACCACACGTCTGAAATATGATCAACTTTATAAATTTAAAAACCTGAAATATAGTGTGATATGGATGCTCAATGGCCATTTTTTTCACAAGGTAGAGCAGTGCAGTCTGCAGATTTAAAAAAAAAAAATTATCAAATTATAAGCATTATTAGTTTTGAGCGCAAAATAACAAATCACTAAATTGAACTCTAGACCTGAAAACTATCTTGTCCTTCTTTAGAGATACCAAGCCTTGAAGCAATCTGGTAAACCAATGGTAAGAATTTGTATGATTGAACCTGGAACCATTTTCCATTCAAAGTAAATTTGAAGTCAATGCTAGATAATGGTGTTAAGCTACTTAAACAGTTTGTAACTCGACCCATTAATACACAACAGAGACCTGCACAACTCACCTCTTTAGCTGTATTCAACATGGACTGTACAACATTTTGCCTCATATAAAGACTGAACCACAAAGAAACAATTCGAAAAACCTGAAGGGAAAATAAAGCAACATAAAGTGCTGATACAATATCAACTGGAAATTTATAGTGAAACAAGTCGATTCAAGGCAAAGTTAATCATTGCATATAAAAGGTAAAACAAAATAATTTGATTTTACATTGAAAAAATCCTTCATTAAAGAAGTTCTACTATTAAGGAGAAGGCAGCAATGAATGATGAAATAGCTATTTCTACTTTTTTCTCATTTTTGTTCCTGGAACCATTTCCTTCCCCCAAACCCAGTAAAACCGATGATTGATCCACATAAAAAGAGTTTAAAGGCTCGCTACAGCAAAAGTAAAGAATGCTATCTCACCTGGACGTCAGCCCCTCACAGAACGGAAGCAGGAACATTCCCCCAAAACTGGTCCAGACTGGTTCGTTTACCGACTGATTTAGGGAGTTATTGTTCTCTTGAGCAGGCCGGTTCATTATAGGTCTATTTACTGTTTTGTTATTATAAAGGTATTATGATTCCTACATATAAATATATTGTTAAACTTTGTTTGGATTTGTTTTGGTTTATGCATCAGAGATAAATTTTCCCTAGTTTTTTTTTTCTTGCCAAAGTGCTGTATTCTTGATCTCTCTTAGGTGGTGCGCCTATAAATTGATTCGATCGAGGCAGTGAGCTCTCCATGATGCCTAAGGACCTCCTGCACCGCCAGCCTTGCCGCTGACCTACACTTTCCTGCTACCAACAAACCCAATTGGTGTCACTATCTATAAAACTCATTATGCATAAATCTTCATCATCCATCTCTATGTTTTACACTTGCTCCAACTAATACAGAACTCTCAACGCATCGTCACTTGAATATGGCAAATCAAACACATCCTCCCATTGCTTTAATATTAAAAGACTGGCACTTTTTCATAAATTGACTTTCCTCTTGCATGTTGTGATCTCAAGTATAATATGAGTAAGAAAAATAAATATTTTCAGGTAAGCATAAAATTTAGAGCAGTATTTGAAATTTATATGGAAAAAAGGACTCACCACTTTTAGATCATACTTGCCACCAATGACAAGACAACGTTTGTAACCCTCCAATGCCAGGCCAAGAAAATTGTCCCTATCATCCTTTAACAAGCAGCAAAATAATTTGAATGAATCAAACTAAGGAATTCTTGGATATTTAGAGATTTCAACACATTCAAATGGTAACAAAAAAACAAGATATGCTTGAAAAAAGATGAGCCAGCGCATCACTAAATATCATCCATATAATATGATTGAAATCCACTAACATCAAACCTTTTTTCCGCAATATAGAGAATATACAAGAATAACAAAAAAAAGAGAGTAAAGTTCAAAACAAAATTCTCGTTGCACGTAAGTATGATAGGGTGTTGATTACAAATAAAAATGGCCTCTACAATAAGACAACTTAAATGAAACAGTCAATGCCTTAATAACAAACGTGCAAAAATTCCGCATCATTGAGGAGATGTAGGTTAAAGCAAAAAACTACTAGAAAAATAGTTATTTAATAGAAAATTGAGATAGAAAGTACAGTGCTAGTACCAAAGTAATGAAGGTGAATTCTCAAAACAACAAATCGTCAAATCCTCAAGAAAACTAATAAGCCAAAACACGATTTTATTTCTACAAATAGTCTCCTAACAATAATCTAAACTATCACAACGGATTCCTCAAAACATTAGTTGTTAAATTCTCTAGACGAGAAAACCAACAAAAATAATATAAAGGCTACAAAAAATTTCTTTAATTCTTACTAACATTAAGATCTTTTTTATATGGAATAACAGTCAAATTAAATAAATAAACTGACAGCTAAAAATCTAAATACAAGATCACCTTTACAAAAATAAGCAATGAAAATAGAACTAATTATTAAAAATTTAAAATGTAGATACACAAAATTCTATCGAATTAAAATAATATTAATGGAACACAAACTACATCAAAAGATTTATGCCACTTAGCCAAGACCTGAGGGCAAAATATCGGTTCATACACTCTCTTTGCTATGTAAGATGTGCATTAAGTGAATTTGAGCATGGATTTTATCAAAGGCCTTCCATAGACCCAGCGAGACAATGATTCTAGCAATAGCAAGAGAATGATAACATGCAACGTCGACGAGATTGGAAACAGGCTAGGTGTCATTTGATAGTTGTCTGGTTGAAAAATAGTGGGTAGGAGAGCAAAACGGCACAGAAATTCCACTGCTTGTTCTTGAACAAACTACAAATACACTACATGCAAAAGAAGATTATACAATATTCCTGAAAATCTAAGAATACAATATCCAAAATATACGAAACAAAGCTAAGCCCACAAAAATAAGAAAAAACGTATAAATAATTCCCAAATAGAAATAACCCTATTACGAATTAAATGAATATTGAATATAAGACAGAAGCTTGAGGCTTCTCTTTTCTTTGCAAGGGCTATATCCGAGGGTTTGGGTGATGCTTCGACTGTATCTCACTCCCGAGGTGGTATTCCTTTCCACATCCTCCCCTCATCGCTTTGGACCGCCCTCCACTGCTGCAGCAGCCATCAAACAGCAGCCTGATGCTATTCCCCATCAGTTTTCCTATCTTCTAGCCACTGCCACCCGCATTTTGGCTTGCTGTTGCAATCCCAGAAAACGAAGTGTACTGTCCTTACCCGTTCCTGCACCCTAATTAGTCCCTATCACTTGCTATTACCATTATCCTGCAGTCCCAACAATTCCTACTAGTTGTCAACCCTCACTTGCTATTGCCATTATCCTGCAGTCCCAACAATTCCTACTAGCTGTCAACCCCCACAACCGACCCAAGTCTTGCTGTCCACTTATTGTTTCCCCTCTTTCCTGTTTGCTTCCGCCGAGGACAGCAACTCAGCATTGTCAGGTCGCTGTTTTCACACAGCCCAACCCCTTCTATATCTTGTTGCCACCTTTCTAAACGTCAAACGACCACCAACACCACTTGAGATCCACCCGTGTGGGCGTCTGTGTGTAGTGACTGTTGTTGCTTTCCCTTTCAGGTGTGTTCGAGTTGTAATCGCATTTTTGCTTTCAGTAAAAACATTTATTTTCCTATAGATTATTTGGGTTAACTCCAGTATCATTTGTAATGACGCAGGAGCTTCCCACAAGGGGTGTTTCTGCAATCTTTGCTAAAGTACTGGTACAGTACCATGAATTCACACGGGTGAGTGCGGCTTGGACCGGTCCAGAAGGGCCAATCAATCCTTTACGTGGATTTCCCTCTTCTTTGGATTGGGGTTCACTCCTATTTACCATAAGTCTATAAATATATTACTTTTATGTTTTTAGGTCAGTTTTGTAGTGAGTTTTGTTTGAGACAGCCGCTAGCATCTCTCGTTTCCCTTCAAGAGCTGTATCTGAGAGATTGAGTGGTGTTCTGGCTATTTCTCATAATCAAGGTGGCGATTATCTTTCTTATTCCCTTCCACATCACTATCAACTAATTTTTCCTTGGTATAGTTCAGCTTGGTTGCTCTAATGTGTGCACTCTTGTTGCCTTAATCCCAAAATTGAACTCTATTTGTAAGGTGGATCCTGTAATAATAATCAATAAAGAAATTTTATTAACCTAATTATGAAAAAAATAAATGAAATTAGATAGAAAAAAGAGAATAATTTATCTCTTCACAACACCTGCACAACATGTGTCGTTCGAATGAGAAGCTCACCGCTCATGGGGATTTAAGAACGAGGACTTTTCCTCGTCTCTACTCATTCGGGCCCAACAAGAGAGAGAGAAAGCAAGAGAAAGCGCAAGAGAGATAGAGGAAGAGAAGTTGAAGCAGATGAAGAAACGAAGGAAGGAGGAAGAGTAGATGTGTTGCTTACCTGCATACTTATTCTGCACAAGAAAGAGTTCATGCAGCTTGTAGGATGCTTGATCGAGCTTTCGAGAGTTTGGAAGCCTAAAACGGCATGCAGAAGCCATTCTTAGGCATAAGAGACGCTTGATCATGGTTCCTCGTCTATTTTCATGTCGTAAGGGAGAAGAAATGTCGAGCTGCCCTTCGAGTTGTCCTTCATACAAACGTATTTGTGTTGCATATCCCATTTCACTCTAGACCATGCGATGATATTACTCTTCACTTCCTGTTGTTGAAGATGCTTTTGATTCTCCCACAAGGGATTGTTCTTCTTGAGCTAGATGACTTCTAATTTAAAACTTTTGTCCCAGAGAACTTAATTTAATTAAAAATCAGATGATTTCTATTGTTTGGAGCCATTCAATGAATTCCCCTAGATTCAAACGTCTATCAAAATCAGACAAGTTAATCATTAGTTCAAAATCTTGGCCTCCCCTATTATACTCCATGTCAAATTGTCAGTACATTGACTCATCATTGAATACTTCATAGTGAAAAAGATTCACTTCATTCTCTCGATTTGGTAGATCACTGTTGGGGCCATAAGTGATTTCTCTGATTATCTCATCTTAAAGGCGACAAGGCCTAGTTGAAGTTGGAAAATTTCTAATTGCTTCGTTTGTAAGCTTCATACCTCAACGAGGGTTTCTCTTTAGTGCCACGTCCTTTCAACCAATCAAAAATAAATGGTGGTTTAAGGTTAGGGGTGATTTGAATATATATATATATTTATTAAAGAGGAAAAGATTGTATGAGTGACCCAAAAAGAAGCCCAAATCACACAATACAACACACAAAATCCCAAATAAAACAAAAACACATAAAGATAAAAAAACAAAAAACCACCAACTGGCGCAAAGGCGCTAGGAACGTCCCACTTTAGTCCTCTCTCTGCCTCTAGTTTTCGAAAATGAGTCAGTTAACAAATTGGTAAGGTGCGTAACATTACCCGAAGTAACCAAAATATCATCCATCAAACTCCTGAGCTCAAGTAGATCTCCATTCTTCTTCATCCTCCTAGATGTGTAAAGCTGTCATTTCTCATCTGAGGATTGACTCATCTGATAAATGGATTTGTCCAAATATGGCCGGACAGGTGTAGGAAGTTGCACATCATGATCCCCATGAGCCCGAATAGCATTAACATCTTGCTCGAACTGATAAGGTGGTAAAGAAGCAGTAGAAATATTGTTTTCTATAATACCAATGATAGGTTCTAGAGCAAGAGGGGTCTGAAGAAATTTCCTCACCCCCACGATAGGAGATTCCAAAGACAGTGGAACTACAACATTATGTGGAGAATGAATGGTTGGCATATTGCTTGCAAGAATAGTGACGTCATCAGGGGTGTTCTTTTTTATGAACAATAGTGTCAGTAACTTGAAACTGATCTAGAAGAGAGAGATTCACTGCCTTTGGCGGAGCACTTTGCTTTTTTGGTTTGAGGTGGTGGTGTATAGGGTGGCATTGAGAACTGGATTGACTGAACATACGACAGTTCGAACAATACAAAGGAAAATGTTCGATCACTACCTTTTGCAAATATCCAAGATGTTGTGTGCCCAACCAAATTTTGTCAGGAGCCGTTGAAGTGATGTTTCTTTCAACAAGTACTCTGACTTCAGGTGAACAAAAAGGATTAAAAGTAGGAATATCTGTTTTGAGTGGCTTACCAAAAGCTGATGTAATAGAGTACAACATTTTTTTAGTGAAATAATGAACTTTCAAATCAGAGAGTCAAATCCAAATTGCAATGATTGTGGTTCCGTCTGTGAGTTAAAATCCACAGACCATTTCAAAATCTTCATTTTTCTGTTATCAATCCAGGTTACCCTTCTAGCAAATAATCGAGTATTATTTTTCTTCATTATTAATTTGAATAAAAATGTGTCTTCCATTTAAAAGTCTAATTTTTTATTCTCTAACAAGATGCATAAGCTCAAATTCCTTACGAATAAGCTCCATTTTGGGATGGTCATACAGAAATTTCTCGACCAAATTCAGACAATAGGAGGAAACAAGTTGAATAACTTCAGTTTCTGTAAAAAAGATGATAGGCTTCCCATTCTTCCTACCAGGCTTGTCGATATCCTCTAACTCAAATGAAGGAGGGAAAGAGCACGATTTAGGAGAAACTGAGGTGTGGACACCTATAAGTGCAGCGACATAAGATTGTCCAAAGCCATCCCAATAAATGGAGGTGCAGCATTAAGAACAGTGAAGAAAGCTGAGAACAAATTACGAATCCAAATCAGGGAGCAAGGAGCGGGACATAGGAAAGCCCCTCTGTGATCTGCAGACTGTTCGCTGCAACAACAGACAAAGAGGGCAGCGAAGACCTACACCGCAACAGCAGACGAATCATAGCTGCAAACGAACGACAATGAGAGTTGAAAGAGAAAGTGAATTATGGAATCGAAAGAAAAGGCAAAACCGCAGAAGAGCGTGAAACCCTTCTTCCTCGATTGCGAACGAAGCGAGCGAAGAAATCAAGGGAGACGCTCTAGTTCGCCATGAGGTGAAATACTAGTAGAGCCTCACGTCATTTTTATGTGATAAGTATATATATATATATATATATATATATATATATATATATATATATATATTGAGAAAGCCAAATGACTGTTATATTAAATAAAAAGTAGGATACAGATAGATTGTGTGGGAGGGCCCAAACATGGTACCCTACCCACACGATAATCACCATATCAAATGGTACCAAAAAGAGAATACAAAAAAAATAAGAGATCTAAAGAAAAAAAACCAATAAGTGCAAAAAACCGAAGTATCAGGTAGCTGGAGAGTGACCCAATTTTGTCTTGCATCTGCCTCTAGTCCTAGGTAAGGATCCAGCTAATAAATTAGTAAGATAGTGCCATTGCCAGTAATAACCAATGTATCATCCAATAAATTCCCGTGCTCGAGCCGAACTTTTCTTCTTCTTACTCCTGGAACAGACCTGTCATTCCTCATCAGAAGATTGGCTCACATGATCATTGGATTGGTCTAAAGCGTGCCAGACATGTGTAGGTTATTGAACATTAGAAGCAACTACTTGTTATACCAGCTAATCTTTTATCGGATCGAAGGAGTACTCTCGTGTGTCTTGACATGTAAGTGGGTTTTCTTCAATAACAGTGAGTGATATAAGAACATTTGGATCTGTACAAGTAGTATGGTGTTCTTCATCTTGAACTGCTGTGTTGAAAAGAGAATCGGGTTGCACTTTCTCAGCAGGAATGGTAGGTGGCTGATCTTTAGTGATATTTGATCTTAGATGAGGATACAAGCGATAACAAATAGTAGAACTGTAACCAAACATTACAATGAGAACAAAGAGGATGTGATTCTTTTTTAACCTTTTGTCAATATCCGTTGTGAGTGGTGTCAATCTATACCTCATCCGGAGCTCGTTGAATGATATCTCTCTCAAGTAACACACAAGTCACAAAGGGTCTGGTGACAGCAAGCGTATGACTATCAATCTTAAGAGACTTACCGTAAACAATTATTAAAGAGTAAAGAATTTCCAAGTGGAACAGATGTAACTTTAACCCCAAAAACTTTCTCCAAATAGGAATGATAGAGGACTCCACTTTTGGATCAAAATCGATAGTCTACTTCAGAATTTTCATAAAACGATTGTCGATCTTGATAATTTTTCTAGAAAAATGCGATTGTAATCGGTATCGTGAGATAAGTAAATAAGTTTATGTCGACTATCAAGTAAGTCAATATTCCAACTGCCCTAGAACAAAACTTGAAGAGGACGCGAGAGTACTGATTTCAACCTTAGTGAGAAAAAGAGCACTTCCCATTTTTCTGCCAAGCTTTTTAATGAACATATGATCACCACAACCTTCAAGAGCATCATGGAAAGATTGAGAAACATTGCAAGACTTGCTAATAAGAAAATCAGGCTTTGAACATGAAAGAGGAGCACGAGTAGGAATAGGAAAGTCGTCAACAAGTGCATTTGACCTAGGAACACATCGTCGAGGCCATCTCCAGAACGGCTGGGCAAGCCGCTAGAACAAGGAGAGCCGACATGAGTTCTACGGCTCTGTCGAAAGGAGATGAGCTGTAGCAGTGAGCCGCTGTTAGGGCTATTGAGTCGTACGAAGGAGGGGAATCAGAGAAGAAGAGATCTATTATGCGAGCCGTTACAGGTGAGGAGAGGACGCAAGCCGGGACAGGCGAGCGACGAGTGAGCATCGTCGATTAATAACTAGAGGAGAGGACGCAAGCCAATTTTTACTTTCCTGTTAATTTGAGATCATCAAAACTTTTCTTGATAACTTCCATAGGGGGGTGCCCCAACTGAAATTTTTCAATAAGATCAAACTTGAATTTTTCAGTCAGGGTTGAAATTTCTAACTCCGAGAAAAAGAGTGTTGCTTTCTCATTTTTCTTACTTGCAATCTTAATAAATGGTCAGTCACCTGTACCATCACGATATTCCTTATAACTAAAGGGAAAGACAACCGCGGTCTCCACCTGAGGATTACCCACCACGTGGGCAAATGAGGCTTTGTCAGGCTCAACCGAAGAAGGAAGCTCCATCACAACAGTTATAAGCCCTGCCAAGTCGGTCAGAGGGCAAGAATGACAAGCTGAAGACGGTTAGGAACCGAAGAGACCAAACACTCGGTGTTGTCAAGCTGAGTCGAGAAGGAAGACAAATGAGGAAGACGAGCACGCAACCCCTTCTAGTCTTTTGTGAGTGAGCAAGATGAAGGAGGTTAACGTCTTTCGTGAGATGTGAATCGACGAAATCGAACAGATACGACGCAGCAGGTGCGAACTCTGTCGGCTTTGAATGTCGCAGACGAGAGCCGCAGTCGACGTTGAAGCAGCGCGAGCCGACAATAACGAAGAGGACGAGATGACGCCAGAGAAGAAATGTGATAAGTGGGTCAAAAAATAGGCACTCAACCCACATGGTATAACACACAAGAAAATCAAAATGGGTACGTATAAAAATAAAAAAAAATCCAAAACCACCAAGGCGCTAAGGGTCATCCCAATTTAGTTCTGCCCCTCCCTCTAGTTCTCAGAAGGGATCCAGCTAACAAATTTGTAAGGTGCATACCATTACCTGAAGTAACCAAAGTATCATACCTAAGACTCCTGAGCTCGAGCAGATCTCCATTCTTCTTCTTCCTCCTGGAAGTGTAAATCTGTCATTCTTCATCCAAAGAATCAGTTTGGTGAGGTGGTAGAGCTGTAGCAGAAGATTTACCAACCGTAGTACCCACAATAGGTTCTAGTATATGTGAAGCATGAGTTGCCTCTACACCAGATACTTCCAGAAGATGAGGAGCTACGAGGTTCTCCTGATTATTAGTCTGAACACTATTCTTTGTAGGTAAAAGTTCTTCAGTATTATTTTCTATGGGGTTTGAAGGTGTTAGCATCACATCAATTGCAGTAACAGTAACAATATCCAAACATCTTACAGTGGGTACAATATGGAGGTATGTGTTCCATGACGATTTGTTGCCAATATCCATTATGAGTTGTGTCTAACCAGACTTCAGTAACATCAGGTAAATTTATATATCTTTCTTCAAGTACTTTTGCCACAGACGGTTCGCTTAGGTTGAAAGTGGGTACATCTAGCTTCATAGGATCCCCAAGTACTGCCCTAATAGAGTAAAAAACCTGATGATGAAAAAAGTGGAGCTTGAGACCTGATAGATTAATCCAGACTGGTACAATAGGAGATTCATGATTAGGGTCAAAATTGGAAGACCACTTAAGTAACTTCATGGACTTGCCTGCAATGGTAAGATATTTTTGGAAAAAATTCGTGTAGTCTTCAGTCACAGTTAATTGGACCAGCACATGTCTTTCATCTATGAGCCACACTTTTCATTTTCCTGCTAGTTTGAAGTCATCAAACATTTTTCTGATAACTTTCATCGGTGGGTGCCCCTACTGAAATTTTCCAATGAGAGCGAATTTGAATTTCTCAGTGAGGGTAGAAATTTCTAACTTAGAGAAAAAAATATTGTTTTCCCACTTTTCCTATTTGCATTCTTAACAAATGAGCAGTCACATGTACCATCACCATAATCTTTATAACTTGAGGGGAACACAACCGCCGACACTCCTTGAGGTTTACCCACCACGTGGGCAAAGAAAGCTTTGATAGGTTCAAACGAAGAAGAAGGAAGCGCCATGAGAGTAGGAAATCCATTTGTTAGAGGATCTCAAAGGAATTGCTACCGACGAATAAATAAATTTATATGAATAAGTATATATATATATATATATATATATATATGAGGTTGTATGGGTGCCCAAGGGCTGATTTTATTGAAATAGAAAAGATACCTAAAGGTTGTATGAGAGGGCCCAATAGAGGCACCCTACCATACAATACCAAGTACAGTAATACCCCCACAAAAAGATACAAAAGACAAAAAAATGAAAACATGCAGAAAACAAAAGCTAGGGACGAGTCAGTTTAGTCCTGCCTCTTCCTCTAGTTTTATGTGCGGAGCCAGATAACATACTTTGAAGTGTCGTGTCATTGCCAGAAGTAACAAATGTATCATCCATTAAATTTTCAAGTTGGGGTGTTCCCCCAGCCTTCTTTCGCCGAAAAGTGTAAACTTGTCATTTTTCATCAGAAGACTGACTCGAGTGATCATCGGTCTGATTTAGAACCTCAATAAAAGGAAAGACAGTCGTTGTCACAGCGATAGGTGCCAGTGTATTTGAAGTGTGAATTGTCACCTCTGCACCTGATGCTTCCTGAATATGGACATTATCCGTTATAGTATGGTCAGAATAATGGTTCCCAGGTGTCACACCAACTCCTGTCTTGTGGTGACTCCCTCCTCAGGTTGGCTGTTATTCGGTTTGTTAGAAGCACGTTCAGGCACGTGGGGTGCACTAAGAACATATTCCTGCTTTGGACTATTGGTTCTCAACTATGGGTGCAATATATATATATTTGTTAAACGCCCAAGGGCTAATTTTATTGAAATTGAAAAGATACATAGAGATTGTATGAGAAGACCCAAAAAAAGATGTCTTAGCCATACGATACATCATACACTGGCATCCTAAAAGGATGAAACAAAGATAAAACATAAAAAAAACAAAGCTTGCAGAAAATAAGCTGCTAGGCACGAGCCAACTTGGTCTTGCCTCTGCCTCTAGTTCTAGGACCAGAGATAGCTAACAAATTGCTGAGTGTCGTTCCATTACCCGAAGTTACAAGGGTATCATCCATTAAGTTCCCAAACTGAGGTGTGCCTCCATTTTTCTTTTTCTTTCTAGATGTGTAAACCTGTCATTCCTCATCCGAGGACTGACTCATTTGATCGGTGTGGACAACGAATTGTTGGACATGTAGGAGAGAATGGGCCCCCAGCTCCTGACTAGCAGTAACAACATTCTGATTCTGGAGAGATGGTAAGCACGTCTCTTCAACACCTGAAGCATCCTGGGGGTGTGGAGCTTCAATACTATCCCGATTATCAGACCCAAGTAAACCATCTGCCAATATATCAGTCGGAAGAACAGAGAGAGTTGTCTTCGACAGTGGGAGGTGGAGGTGGCATCGTGTCAACCGGTATTTCAATAGTTTGTGGAATGCACCGAGGAGCTGAGGAGAGACAGGTATGAAGTGGGGCAGATCCAGAAGCGTTTTTACTTGAAGGTTTTAAATTTGGACGCAACTGATAACATTGAGAATGAGAATGTCCAAACATACGACAGTGACTACAATAAAGTGGTATTTGTTCAAGTTCTGCTTACTGCCAAAATCCCTGATGTTGTGTGCCAATCCATATTTCTCCAGGAAAAGGTAAAGTAATATCCCTTTCTATCAAAATTCTGGCTTTTGAAGGACGAGTTAGATTTACTGTAGGCGTGTCAGTTTTGAGGGGTTTGCCATATACCATCCCTAAAGCGAAGAGAAACTCTTGATAAAAAAGGTGGATCTTCAAACCTGGGAAACACAAATATATATATATATATATATATATATATATATATATATATATATAT
>NEWO01000488.1:457690-474288 GCA_003013225.1 Phalaenopsis aphrodite
AAGTTTACACACAAGTCATAACATACTAGAATCATATAGTAAATGTAAAAGAAAAGAAAGTAGTGTAAAAAAATCATTACTGTTGTATAAAATGTCATTACTTCATGTGTAATCATTAGCATGAAATCATAAACATATTCATAAGTATCATAAACCTATCCATAACAATGTAACTTGTAAATGTATAAGCTTCAATTATTTTCATATCATGTCATATCATGGATTGTCACTCTGCCCAAAGATCCTATCAACTACTGATAAAGATACCCCACAACATAACAATAATCATTAACTCCCCTGATACCAATGGCTCCCAACATTCTGTCACAATCTAATAAAAAATGGTTCCAAGAATTTCGTCACCGTCTGAACACCAAAAGCCAAAAAAATTATATCACTGAATAGTATACTTGCAAACAATCATGTAATAACATCACTTGTGACATTTAAATCATCAATCCTGTAACAAGCATTCAACAAAGGCATTTCATATATCATACATGAATCATAGCAAATGAATACTTGCAAGCAATGGTTTCAAAAACATATTCATCTATATCAAAACATAGTATATCATCACATGTATCGTAAGAGAAGCCAAGTTGCATTCATACATCAAATATAGATATACATAAAAAAAATTTAAAGGCATCAATGTCAAACGTAAAATTACATGAAAAACTATCGACAATTATTATTCTTAAGCTAGTATGAGATTATTTCACCTACTAGACAAGCAGCCATACGATGAGTTCCCACACGACCGTTTCGAGCTCACCGACTAATGCAAATAACATGAAAAACGTAAGCATTGTAGAAATTCATGAAATTTAGGCTCATATCGACCCAAAACCTATCACATTTGCCAAATAACACAAACGAGCTTCTCGGCACAAATCAGCCCTTCCGATATCACCTATTTTTTTCCTCATACTCCTATCACTTCAATCTTCCATTCCCCTCAACCAAAACATACTAATAGCCCTTACGGAAGATTGCAAACAAGGTTTGACGCTTCCTACACAAATTTGACATCTGTTACAGCTACAAAAAACAAATAAATATACAAATTCATGGGAAACATCAAAACAGAAATAAGAAAAAGGAAAATAATGTTTAGAATAGTGTAAAAGAGGGATTCATACTCACTAACTTCTTCCTAGAGCTCATTGTCGTGACCTGCGGCTCCAAGAACCGTCGCTAGCCATTACTGTTCGTGGTTTGCTACAGTGCTTGAGTCGTAGCTCCTAGAGAGTACAAACACTATAACATAGAGAGGGGGAATGCAAAAAAACACATATAACTTACCCCCAACTCATCCACAATTGTTCGATCTAATCAGACCAACACATGTGCGAGAAGGTGCAAATGAGGTCGATTGGCTACAGAGAAGAGATGCTACTAGACAGATGATTAGGATTAATTAAGGGTTAAATTAATTTATTAAACTATAACTTCTAAATTTCATCTCTCTCAATGCATTCAAAAATATACAAAGTGCATTTTATCAATTTAATCGATTTAAAGTGTAAAATTTTATAAAATTAATTCAATTAAATTTCGGGGATGCATAAATTTAAATACATTTCAAAATTCTCGAACTTTACTTGGTTTTTCAAGTTTTGGTTGTTACAAGGAATGCATTCAAAGACTGCTTTTTACTAATAAACAGTACACTCGGTGAATTTACAACTTATTCTCCAATGTTAACATGAAATCCATTTCTGGCAAAATTTTAGCAAATAAGATCAATAAATAAACAAACTAGAAAATTTTCAAATAAAAAATAACGTCCATATCAATTAGCAGTTGACCCTTTATGGTACTACTTGGAACATAATTGTACTCGTGTACGAAATGAAAATAATATTAAAATTGAAAATGTATATGGAAATAGTTGACTTAATTAGTACAAAAGCTTTTGTTGCTGCTTTTGAGATGAATTCTTAAAGGAAAAAAAATAAAAAGTGTAAATATTTAGAAAAATTAATAAAAAATTTATGAAAATAAAAATTTAAAGCTTATTTTAGACATTAATCATCATTTCTCATTCAATTATTCAAGTTTGAGCATATGCGTAGGGATTCAACGCATGATAGAACTGTAGTTATTCACCAAGTTGGTGTAAAATTAAGAGATTATTTAATTCATTCAAGAAAAGTTGAACTGAATTAAAATGACTGAGAGGAGATGATTTATCTATCACATTAGAGGTTCAAATGAAAATAGGTATTAGAAATTATTGTATTATGGGCGCTTCTCTTACTAGTACTACTGCACTCTGGATTTTCTTTTCTGCTAGTTTGGAAAATGTTCTAGATATTTTTTATGGTTTAGTGGCCTTTACTATGAATGATTCTTGTTATGGATTATTGAAATGGTAAACTAATAAGTTATTACCATTTGACCGCCATTCCCGCTTTGACTTTTCCAAGCTTCATGGCTGGGTTGCGGCAATAATAACCCAACTTGAAAGATAGAAGAGAAATTAGCAGAGGCAATAAGAATAAAATATTAAAAAGGGCAAGGGCAGCAAAGGTGACAAGCAACAAAATTGATAACAACAAGTCAATAATGGGTAACTGAAAAGAAAACATTGGGCGACCAATCAGTGCACATCAGCAACACACCACATAAACGATTATAGTAGTAATTAGCAATGCTTACTGTAATTGTGAGTATAAAAACCACAAGTACTAATTAGAATTCAATGGGATGAGTTGAAACCAAAATGAGTTAGATTTAACAGATTATTTAAAATAATAAAAAAAGTATTCCTCTTTCATACAGGAGGGGACATCACAGGCATATTTTAAACCGAAGGAAAACAAATTACACTGATGCAACTCACACATATATCACCATTTTATGTTTTCAACCCGAGTATATTTTCAGTTTTACGCCACTTCCAAACTTCCAGTTATAGCCTAGAGTATTATGATAGGTATGTTAAGCTAACCTGAGCCTTAGAAGGAATCAAAGGTCCACGAAACTTCTCAGCATGTTGGAGGAAACCAACTTCTTTTTGTGAGCATGTCATCCAACGAAGCTCCCAGACCAAACCAAGACGATATAATATCTACTTAAGAACAGTAGTTAGAATATCTAATTAAGAACACTGGTTAGCAAATGTTTATTTGTTATGAAAAAAAGAATAATTCTGAATAAAATCTTCAGAATATGATGATAAAGTCATAAAAAAAAAATTACCTGAAGTTTAAAAATAGTTGAATGGATATACTCAGCTGCTTCCCAGCTGGCATTTGATATAGACAACATTAGCTCCTAAGTAACGGCAGAATAACAGAGTTAACAGCGTCAAGTTGAGACTCTTATTTGAAAAATTAAATGAAGAAAGGTACAAATTCCATCAGTAATTACTTTTTTTGAACCCTGAAGTTTCTTATGGAAGTTATTAAAATCCCCTTCTTGTAAAGCCCTCAGGCAGCTATTTCAATAATCAAACAAATAAAAAAAAGATTAAATCACAAACTCTAGCGAGCAAGAATTCAAATAGTAAAATGCACAGAGGAGTTTTTTTGTAAATGTATAGTGAGCCGCCAACCCTGATAACATGCCGAAATTGAAACGCATACAAATAGGGAAATTTTACTTAATTTTAAAATATACCACATCTTTCATATTTACTGAAATTCATCCAAACAAGTATTATATAATTCTACATTTTATGTTAAAAAAATTGAAACATAGAAGTGTAGGTTAACTATTAATATATTTGGTTTTATAAAAATAAATAATTATTTCTTTTAGACAGAATGAATATACTGTTAGTGTCACGAGTTATAATGGAATTAGTGCAAACTCATAATTTATGGATTTTATTGATTTTTTGTTCATACTATGAGAATGATGCATATTTAATAAATTTTTTTATAAATAATGAATATAAATATATTGACTCCTAAACAAATTCGAATAAAAAAATCATTATTAGAAAGATTTTTATAATATTTTTGCATGTGCATGATTAGCTATGATTGAATCACCTCTTTATGAAACTAGTGAGGAAACACTAACGTATCCAACCACATAAATTGAAAAGAATATTGATACTGAAGTACCTTTACTAATACAAATTTTAGAAGGTGCTCCAATTATGATTGTATATATATAAATGATATAGACACATTATTGATATAGTGAAATATCTTAAATATTATGAAATATTGTGAGTGATCATATTCATAAACTAGTAAATGTTTTGTTGTTGATTTCTTAAATGCTTAACTGATATGCATGTTATGCTCTTTCATTGTGTTGCTATAAATTTAAGACTATAAACATTAACTGGCTATGATTGGCTCACAGTTATATTAAGCTAATTATTCAGGCGTATTAAGTGATTTAAGAAGATGAGTAATAAACGAGAAAATGTTTTAAATAGACATGAATAACAAATAATGAGGTGCTTTAAATGTACTACTTTAATTTACTTTTAGTGATTTTTCAATTAATAAAATGTTATAAAAACAATCATCGTCCAACTGTCTAAATCTGCCTAGGTTAATTTCAAGCCCCGACTTGGGTCGTAACATAAGTGGTTTCAGAGCCAAGTTTATGATTCATTAATGTAATCTTGATAAAAAAACCAACAAAATTTAGGTTAACTGAAATTAATAATTACATCAATTCAAACAAAGGGATACACTCCAAATTATAGAATAAGGGAGTTTGATAGAAAATGATTAAGTATAGCCTATTATAAATGAGAATCCGAATGTCCTGACCCAGATGATGACGAGCAAGGCTTAGCTAATTCAGGAGTCCAGATCACAGCCTATTGGCTATGATACAATTATCGTTGATAAATACTTAAAAATATTTAAAGATCCACATCCACCTTTTTCTAAGGGAATTGAAGATTCAATTAAAGCAGAAAATTGACTAATGCAAATTGAGAAGATATTAGATAGTATGACCTATCCCGATGAAAGAAGAGTGTCATTAACTATATTTGTGATCGATAACGAATATTAAAGGAGGTGGCAAGGGTAGTGACAAGACAGACTAGGGGCATTCCAACATGATGGTAAGTTGGGAGGAGTATGTGGAGCTATCTAGAGAGTGTTTGTACCTCAATTTGCACAAAGATAAATGCAAGACAAATTTATCAAATTGATGCAGGGAGAATGCAGTCATGCACAATGAAGTAAAATTCACTGCACAATTATGGTATGTACCACATTTAATCACTAATAAAAAAGAAAATTGCTACAGATTCCTTTCAGGGTTAAAGTATTGAATCAGACAGCAATTAGTGCCTTTAGGGATCGATGAATACCCAGTATTGGTGAAAACTAGAAAAGTGAAAATTGATTATTAGATTACTCAGAAGCATAAGAAGATGCACAAGAAGAGTATTGATAAAGGAGAATATATAGAATACTTAGAGAGATTCAATGGGAAGAAGTCAAAGTTCAATTCAGGTGGATTTAGCAGAAGTACGACTTAGAGTGCTATAGTCTCTAGTAGCAAACATGTAAGACAACATAAGGCTGAATGTTTGATGGGCTTTAACACATGTTATTGGTGTCATAAGCCATATTATATAGCAAGATGTTATCGACCGTTTGGCCAGAAGAACACTGAAGATTAGAAATCAAGTAGAGCTCCTTCACAGAAGTTTGAAAGTGGGCAAAGAAGGATGGAGTCTATGGCTTTAGCTCCTACCTAAGTTCAACCAAGACAATCTGTTTGACATCGAGTTTATTCCACTTCTCATAGTGAGCCAGATGAACCTATTGTTGATGGTGCTGATAAAGTCTGATGAGTTTGGCATTTTCTTATGTGTAAGAGTGTTTTCTTAGTGCATTTTCTTGCTTCAGTAACTATGTGCAATTTTAGATATGTTATCCTGATTTTGTTGAAGAAAAGAGTATACTTGAAAGGTCATGTATCAGGTCTTTATTTTATAGTGATCACTTTTTATCTTAACGAATGATTTCTAACTTTCATCATGAAATTTATGGATAGTTCATGTCAACATGCTTAATAAGAGATGAATAATGGTCTATTTTTTAAAATTTTGAGGAGGAAAGATTTGTAAGTGGGAAAGATTGTAATGCATCATTTCATCTAGAGAGGGAGTCGAAGAAAATGAGAAGAAGCGAACAAGAAGGAACACGAAATGGTACTTTTGTCCAATAAAGTGACATGAATGGAGGCAAATGTAAGATTGAGAGCAGAAGAAAAAAGAGAAGTTGAGTGATATCTTACTAGTGATTTGATTCCAATTGCAACATTGGGGGCTCCGATGTTAAAAAGGACGTGTCTAAGGCAAAGCGATGAAGTGAATGCATCGATGTTGAGTGCAAGTACCATGAGGAGGAAGCGTAAGGAATAAGTAGCCGGCAAAGACCTGGCCAAATTTCCGTGAGGAAGGGGTTCTCATATGTGGTAGTAAAGTCGATTCGAGCTGCTAGGTATGTAGAAGAAGAGCTCTCGTGTAGGGAGTTACTTGTGTGTGCGCTTGAGAAGAAGGGAGACAACACTTCCTGGAAGAAAGGAACGAGCGAAGCTTGCATTCATTTTGTAAAAACGAAGGCATCAACAAGCAAAAGTATGTGAAGGTGGAAGATGGGCGCGTTGTCAAAGCCGTAGGAGGGAGCGGCTCTGTGTGTTAATCAAATAAATAAAAGGGGGTTTTAAAAAGTATAATTTAAGCATTTAGGGCATTACTGTTTATTAATTATTAAGGTTTAATCAAATAAGGATTCAAACTATAGAAATTCACATTTAGATCATGAAAAAGGTGTTGGTAACAAAGAAAGGTTAGGATTTGATTTACCTTTTATTGGTTTATTAAATGTATGAACAAATATAATGAATTTAAAGAAATTAAAATTAATAATAATAAATTATTAGATAACATAAATGTATGTATATTCATTTAAATTTTAAAGTTTAGTTGAAAAAATATAAATTATATAAAATAATTAGAAAGTTAAATTAGTAGGACCAACTTTTTATTATCAATATTTCATTTATATTATTAAAAGAAATAATTAAATTTATATTACGAAATGAAGATTATAATTACTAAAATACTAAAAGAATTACGACTATAACATAAAATAATATAATAAATTAATAATGATTATTTATGCATTTGACTTTAGAATTTCATCGTAAATAAGTAAAGAAGAACAACAAAGAATCATCAGTGTTACAGATGAGTACTCATATTCTTATGTTATAAAAATATTTTTACTTCTTTTACACCAAATGCATTTACTTATTGTCACTAGTTACATTGGAAACATTGTAAACTTACGATTTATGATTATATTAAAAACTTGTTTATATTGTAGGAATGATGCGCACTCAACACTTTTTTATAAATATTGAATACAAGTATAATGACTGTTATGTAAATGTGAATGAAATAATCATATTTAGAAAAAAAAATTTATAATATGCTTGTATGTGCATATTTGACTATGATGAAATCACCCATTTATGGTATTAGTAGTGGAAAACTAAAGTGCCCATACATGTAAATGAAAAACAATATTGATATTGATGTTAACAGCTGTAATTTATACACGGTGCTTCTATGACATATGTACATATATAAACAATATAGATATGCTATTGATATAGTAAAACACCTTATTTTGAAATATCGTCAGTGATCATACTCATAAAATCGTAAAAATTTTATTGTTGGGTCATTAAGAGCTTAACTGACATGCATATTAACTTCTCTTTCATTTTGTTACTATAGTTTAGAAAAATGAGTATTCACTGGCTATGGTTAGTTCACCATTAAATTAAACTAATACTTCAGATATAATTAAGTGATTTAAAAAGATAAGTGATATATAAGAAAATGTTTATAAAAGACGCGGACAACCAGTAATTAGATAACTTTAATTGAACTGCTTTAAATTACTTTCTTGAGTGGCTCTTAAATTAATTAATTGTTAGTTAAATAAAAATTTAGCTCTCATCATTCGATCATTTATACCAGCCTTAGTTAATTCAAATCCCCGAATGAGATAATGATAATATATATGTGCATATATATAAATTATTACATAATATGTAAATTCTACTATGAGTACATATATCTTTTTATTTCATGAAACTAAGAATTAGTAAAAGTGCATTTATTTATTAATAGATAAATACAATATATAATTAAAAAAAAAATTATTTATGCTAGAAAGAATGAAAAAAAGTATATATATGAATGTCTGTAGGTGCATGCTAAGAGGAGTCACCCCCTTATGGCACCGATAAAAAATGACAATATATCTATGGGCGTAGATGTTATCCTATCATCTCAGACAATTATGTAACTTAAATCTCTAAACGTTGTGTCGAGAGGATAATATCAGTCAGGGATGAGTCTACTAACTCAGACAATTGTGTAAATTAGATCACCAACCATTATGTCGATTAAATAATATCAGTCAGGAGTGTGCTAGGTGCGTTTGACGATGCTACTGAGATACATGTGAAAGTTAAGAGCATGAAGTAAAGTTATTGATTAAATCTTAAAAGTAAAGTTATTGATTAAATCCTGAAATGTAAAGGTTGATGCAAGTAAAGTTTTTGATTTTTTAAGTAAATGCCATTGAGATAAACATTAGATTATTATAAGATTTCTATAATGAAATATGAAACACCCACATGTATATTATTTTTTTATATTAAGTTACTATAGTTTAAAAGTATGATTACTCTACCGAGTTATGTCATTATAAATACAAATGTCTTTGCTCAGTTGATGGTTATGACCCAACTTAATCAAAACTCTAAATTTGTTACGAAAATAACAAAGTAGAGCAGTTATACTTTTAAACTACATTTAACTCGGGGAAAAGAGGGTTGTGCATGTTGATTTTTCCTATTGCATTTTAAAAATTATATAATAATCTCAATAAAATATACTTCACATTTTCCCATTGAGAAAATCTAAAATTCCTATATGCATTAACTTTATTTTGTTTTTTAATGTTTAATGATTCAACTTTTCATATACTTATTTATTCTTTAACATCTTTATTCATTTCAAGAGCACCATCTAAACACAACTTTTCCCTAGCTCATACATATCTCCTCAGCACAACTGAGCACAAAATAAGTCTACTATTATCTAATGTGATAATATACCTACTCACCCATTGCAAATATTCTCCCGCCGACAAGATCGTTCATGACCTCAATTACATAGTTGTCTAAGGAGGTAAAAAAACATATACCCGTGTGAGTAAGTTATTGTCCTCACCCAATATAATAAAGGGGTGAACTCCTCGGAGCATACACATACATTGCCTAAAGCTAATTATCTAAAAGACGACTGCTGCCTACTCTGCTTCTATTTTCTCTCTACCTTCAAAGCCAGTGTTCAATCATCTCATAGCCTCAAGTACAGTTGCAACAGCACCACATTGCTAATGGAGAGCTTCAGTCCCCCAAGAAATATATAGCTACTATGCTCTTCTATCTCTATCAGTTTGCACTTTAACTATAAGTGATCAAACTAGGCCTTGAATTCCTCCATTGAAAGAACCCTATACTGCAAATTGTGGAGCTTCAGAAACATATCCTAATGATTGTGGGGTGGGGTGGAAGGAACTTTTTATTGCATCGCCTTCATCATCCTCTTCCACTTAGTGATTTTCTCACAATCTTCTCTTCTCCTCTGCCTTTGTAGATTTCCCCAACCTAAGAAGGCATTATTCTTTAGTTTAATGGCAACTAGCTTGACTCGCTTGTCCTCAAGCACATCTTTATGCTTGAAAACCCGTTAAACTTATCGCAACTAGTCGATAAACTCAATGAGGTCCATGCCTCCGTGAAATTCCATGATGTCTATCTTGATGCCAAAGGGGCCTCTTCTCCTGACCTCCTTTAGTATCGGATATCAAAACGACAAGCTCAATATTATTCTTCACTGTGATCTGCCCTGTGGAACGCAAACACGCACTAAGTAGTGCAAAGCACGAGCGGCTCATGTAAGTATATGCGGTGCATCAGTAGTACCGGAATTTGAATCCCATTGTTGATCCCACTGCGAACGAAAAAAATTCAATTAGGGAAAAGTTCTAGCTTACAATTGTTAGTCCTAGCCTGAAAGATTGAGTTTTGAAGTTTAATAAAAGTTCTTACTCTAATTTTTTAAAACGAACAAAACCTAAGTTTTAAAACAATTTAAAGAAAGTAATATGATTAAAAAATGTCCCAAGAACTCACCTTTGAAGTGGTTATGCAGGGATTGAAGTTGGCAAATGATTCATAGAAAGTGTCATAAGAGAATAACAAAATATTTCTTATCTCCTTCCGGTAGTCTAAGGTTGACGATTCACTCATTTAGTTCCTTCAATCAAATGAGAAATCTAAGATAATCTTCTTCCTAATTAATTTGCACATACTCAAAAGAAATGTTCCTATTTCAATGAGTTCATACGGATAACTTAATTGTTCCTTGATTCTTCTCGAAATTCTATAATCACGATTAATTTTAACAAGTTAACTGGCCAAGTTAATAGTCTATAAGTTCCTAAGTTATTCCAACACCATTTAATAGTTTCATACAAAATTCACACCACTTCTTTAACATTTATCCCTACACTTCCATTACAAAGAATAGAAAAAAAATCTACTCACTGGTCATGCTAAATTTCATCAACATCAATATTGAATTAAAAATAAAACTCATATACAAGTTAACAGGCCAAGTTAATAGTCTACGAGTTCTTAAGTTATTCCAACACCCTTTAAAAGTTTAATACAAAATTCACACTTGTTTAACATTTATCCCTACACTTCCATAACAAAGAACAGAAAAAAATCTACTCATTGAGCATGCCAAATTTCATCAATATCAATATTGAATTAAAAGTAAAACTCATATACAAGAGTCTCAAAATTGTTTCTTAAAGAAGAACAAACACAAAAACTCGGAATACTTATCTCCCTTAAGTAAAGCAAATGTAGATGAATTACAACCACACTCTTAGAGTCTGTTTCAGGGAGCTGCAGCTTATCAATAAGTTGTTGCAGCTTAGCTGCTCCCAGGAAGCTGCTATAAGGACGCTAAAGCGGATAAGCCAGCTGCAGCCTTTTTCTGCAGTTTGAAAATAACTGTGCGACAGCAGTTTCTAGACAAATGACAATTCTGCATGCTTAAAAATGTTACATATAACAGAACTGTCCTAGACATATATTTTGATACATCAAAAGCAAAAATTTACTTCAAAATTGTACAAAATCCATATAAACATCTCACATAACAGTGTGTATCAAATATCCTAAAAAAAAGAAAAAAACTATTAAAATTACAATTATTAATATGATCATATTGATTCTGTATGCAGACGATGCACGTCACGAGCTACGCCGTCCTCCGGACATACTATCCATTCTAAATAACTGTCGACAGTGAAATTTACCGGATTGTCTGCCCACCGGAAGAACTCACACTTTTCAGGATTGTCTGCCCACAGCGGACACCGGCACAACTTTCTCCTATAGATATGCGCCCGACGTGACATAAATAGGGAAATCTGAAGTTCGCAATGGCAGATTAATCGTTGGGAGGTCACTAAAATCATAAAACGCATCTCCTGTGAATGTTACAAAACACAATTCATTAGTCATAACACAAGTTCAAATTGCTAAAAAAAGTAATAAATTATAATTTTAGGTAAGCGTGGGATCTCAGAGAACTTAGTATACCAACCAACGAATCTGTCACTACAAGAAGACAGTAGACATTATAGAAAAAAGGGTTTTTTGTTGCCTTTAACCACGTAAAACCAAACCCGAGTATATTATATATGCATATAATAAAAAAAAGTCATCCACAAGATCTTCAAAAACCATATTGCCAAAAATAAGGTAGGAACTTGTTAGCCTTCATTAAGATTTTGCATGTGACACCAACCAACAACTACCAGCAAAGCACATAGAAGAACACATAAGGTCAAACGTCTCGTGATGATCCTCTCATACCATCCAAAAATAAATAAATGAAATGCAAATGAAAAAAAAAAAACCATGAATAACGTAAAAAGCCCAAAAAATCAATATCAAATACAATAAGAACGAAAATAAAAAGGAACTGTAAATTAAGTAAGCAGTTACAGTTTTGTGCGGGTCAGAAGTCTCAGAGAACTCAGTATACCACCCCATAAATCTATCACTATGAATCTGTCAGTACAAGAAGATATTAAACTCTGTAATAAAAGAGATTTTGGTTGTCTTTAACCCACATAATACAGAGCTCATGCCTGTCACATATGCATATTGCCAAGAAAGCCCTTATAGAAGAATCATAAAAACCGTATCGCAACGAAAAGAAGAAAGGAACATGGTTGTCTTCAATATGATTTCACATGTGACCCCAACCAACAACGACTAATAGAAGCGCGAGTGAAGGAGTCGCTAGTAAGAGCGGCAGCATAGAAAAGTCCCGAAGCCATGAGCACTTGCAGAGAACAAAGCTGAGGAAACCCTTCTTCTGTGTCGCTCTACAGAGCTGACGACGCACGACGAAATAGACGACGTTGCATGAAGTTCAGCCGACGGAGCAGAGTATAGACGAAGGACGAAGCTAACAAACCACGACAAAATAGAAGACGAGCTACGACGGATGAAACACAAGGAAGCAGACGAAGTCGAGGCGACAACACAGCCGATGCCGCACGACGCAACAGACGAAGCACGACAAAGGAGGAAACACGATGAAGCTAAAATAGACGGAGTAGATGTCAGGATTCACCACGAGGCGAAACCCTAGCAAAGAATCATTATAAAAGCTACAAAGGAATACATTAATAGGATATAATCAGCTTGGACTGGTTACTCAACAAGCAATAGAAACATCCTATTTTCTACTGAAAAACTATAGACACGGGAAAAGAAAAGAAGCATAGAATGACGAGGGAATATAACATGACAACAGCTTTAAATTAATCATTTAGTTTACATGCCAAGAAATAATTTATTAGCAAGGAAATAATACAGATGGTGCAGCATTAACAGATTGTCAAACGTTCAGTTCAGTATGAAACGTAACAAAAAAGGGCACCTGTGCAAACTTTCATTGAAGCAAACACGCCTTGAATATTGTCTGGAACAAGGAGAGAATTCAGTGGAGAAAAATGAGAAGTCCCAGTTTCCAGCTCGCCAAGCGGCCTCATACTACAGGTTAAATAAGAAGATAGCCCAAAAAAAAAGTAAAAATAAACGTATATAAATGTTTGGCAATGCTATTATCAGCAAAATTCAACTACATATACAAATGAGTAAAAAAGCATCTCTACCAAGTTTAAAATCGTATAGGAACGTGAAAAACCTGTAATTCTGTGAACTCAGAATCAAGCTCAATGTGCTTAACGTTGGCCATCAATCCTTGACTATAAACATCCAGCACATGACTAGTACCAATGTTCTGCAGAGATTTCATCAACCCTTTACAATATTTCCAATTGATAGTTCTTCCATCATACATATGGCAGGTAGGGGAGGAATTCATGGATTTTTTTTCATGTAAGTTTCCAGTTTCCCTCACTGATTCTGATCTTACTAGCAAGTCACAGTATTCTAAAGCTTTACTCCAATTTCCTTCATGTTCAAACGTAATAAGTTGAGAAGCCAACTGTCATGATAAGTCCATAAGGAGATTCCATCAATGAGTTATTGGCGAAAAAAAAAATTCCTTCCACAAAATTTTGGGTAGATATATTTTAAGAAAAAAAAAGTACAGCTGCATAAGAAATACCGCATATCACATCCAATGAATATCATCAGATGTGATAGCCATAACGAAAGAAATCTCAAGAAAGACATTTTAAACTTGCGGATTAATATTTTAACATACGTTTTTCTGAAAAAACATCAAGATTAATCCATGGATTTACTATCAGTACAATAGAAAGCTCGTAATAAAAGCAAAAAGCTTAAGGAAATAAATCTCTACGTACAACTCTTGACAGATAAACTGAAACTGTTATAAGAAGAAAACAAGCTTATTACATTCTATGGAAACAGATTTCCAGATGAAAGCAAAATTCCTTAGTTCAGCATACAATATGCTATCAAGACAAAGTATTGCAAGTAAAATTACATTTATATAATACACAAAATTAACAAAGATAACACCAAGATTATAGCACATGGTGTTGATTTGATTGCCATAGAAAATGACAATCCATATTGATACCGTTCGAGAGCTCCTAAAAGGTATTTAGTAAGCAGTTTTTGTGGGGAGATTATTGTGGAATGACAAGAAAACGATAATCTGGGTCGTCAACATTGTCTAGATGAAGATGGTTGCTGTTCGGCAGCTGTTCGGCAGCTGTCCGGGCTGAAAACAGCAAAACGGAACACAAAACAGTGAGATATGGGTGGCAAGGAGATTCCACCACTTGTTCCTGAGCAAGATATAAATATACCACTTGCAAAAAGAAAATGATACGAGCCTAAAACAGATAACAGCACCCCTAAACACAATAATAACTTCAGAAGTCTCTCAAAATAAAGAAAATAAAAATATAAAGTCTCCCTTGCAGAAATGAGCCTAATTAGAAAGAAAAGAATAGGAAACAAGGCTAAAAAAAGGAAATGAATTATGTGAATTTGATAACGACACAAAAAAGAAAATCCCACAAAAACATTTTCACATGTTGGGCGCTCCAGCCCATCATGCACTTGTGGGAATCAAAAAAATTTGTGATATCGTGGGAATTTAAAAAAAATTAAAATACCACCAGATTCTGCAATGGGATTTTGTGGATTCTGCAAACATCAAATCCCACGTCATATATCTGAAACAAAGAATGACCCTTTCTATTTCTAACCCTTCGCCAAAAATGAATAGAACTAAAATATGACATCAATAATTATAGTTATCCATATTAGTAGCATCTTAGTCTAAAAATTATGGTGTTAGTCAAAATTCAAGAAGATTAAATGACAAGGGCATCCTTCTGCATTTGTCACAGATCGGCATAAGAAACACCAAAGCGGATCTCCTGGTTTTGTCTCCTAGATTGGGTTTGTAAATCCAGCTCCAAAAGCTAGACGATACCCCCTTTAAGCCCTTCTTTTCCGTATTTAGAGTATGAATAATAATTTGCTTTGGTATTCAAAATAATATTTTAAAGACTATAGATAGTTCTATTATTTTTAGTTTTATTTAGTTTGAATAATATTTCTCGCTTTCTCCCTAACTAGAGAGTGGTATCTTCCTCCCCTTTAAGAGGCGTGATTGTATCTTGATTAAGAAAAGATAGATTGGCTTCTCTATCGCTCGCACACCTTGCGGCTGTTCAGAGAGTCTTGAGTACAAAGAAGTGGTAGAAGGCAAGAAAGTGAAGCTCGTAGCAATTAAATTGAAAATAGCACTTATTTATTGTGAAAAAACTTTGCATAGTCAAAGAAAGAGAAAAAAAAGTGGCAAAATTACCAGATGCAAAATAATGAAGGAGAAGCAAAGAAAATACTTATCGTCTCCTTACTGTCGAGATATATTTTTGAGGCTGCATCATCTACAACAAAGAAACCTATCAGTGGAAGGGTTCACGACACACTTTGATCGGCAACAGATGAAATACGAGTAAATCAAGCTAGAGAAACCATAGTTGGGCATATGAAAGATGTCCAGACCTTAACATTCAAATTGTAGAGACGGCAAAAACAGAGCAGACAACCATAAACATTTAGACAACCACCGGTAATTTAAGACATCAACAGAAGCCCGTCTTTGAGAGTTGAGAAGACAGGTCAAGATAATGACAAAGCCAGACAAGAATAGCACGCCCACTATAGTCCCAGCCCAATAATGCTTTAGATGCAATTGACTTAGGCACATTATCTCCAGTTGCCCGACGACTTCAAATGAGTCCTTTACTGAAAGGGATATAGTGGAGAAAGTTAGCGATGAGGAAGCAATTGAAGAAAGGGGAGAAGAGTATCAGCTTTCATCAAATGAGGGTGAGATGCTCGTGGTTCGACGAGTCCTTTGGACTAAGACGCGAAGGGAGCAACAATGACTTCAGCACAATATACCTTGAAGGGCAAGATATACAGCATCATCACTGTCAAAGGTAGCAATAAGAATTTGGTGTCAACACTTTGAGCCACCCAACTCAAAGGCATTCTGAATCCTACTCCCTGACGGTATGATCGAAGGATTCAACGTGTTGGGTACAAAATACACACTTATTCATGAAGGATGGAAAGTACATCAACCTCTAACCTTCTGCGGAGTCTGAGGTGAAAGGTTTTCCTATCAATAAAGAAAAGTCGGGAGGATCCATTTGGGTGTCGGTAGAGGACGGCGAAATAGCAGAGCCAGCTTCAGACACAGGACACTCAATACAAAAAGAGTTTCAAAAAATCATGTTCGATAGCTTACCGCCATGGCCGCCACTACTCGAAGAGATTTAGGCTACCCTCACTTTAGATCAGGTTGAGCCAACTTTCAGTTACTTTAGGAGGATTCAGCAGAATATACATGGCATGTAGACCAAGCACAGTAGCGAGATCCCAAAATATTGGAGCGATGTAAATTGTTGCTAACAAATGGGAAAATGTTCTCAAGTATTTTGAGAGACAAGACA
>NEWO01000489.1:36145-50885 GCA_003013225.1 Phalaenopsis aphrodite
TTTAATCACAAACATCACAAAAACCACAACTACAACTAAATTAAGACGTCTCTATTGGATGATTGGGAATCCCTCGGAGGAGGTAACCTACGGTTGCTAATAAGGCTTCTCACGGTCTAAATGAAAGTATGGAACTCATTAAGTTGAGTTTAGTTAATTCATTTGTACTAAGTAAATCCAATAGAAAATAGTGGTACTCGAACAAGGGAACCGTAGGATTCTAACCGGTGTCGCTCTAATCAACTTTAATATGCCCCATAATATTTAAAGAACTATAACCATAGGGTCTTCTGATTTGACACCATAACTTGGCACACTAGAAAACTCAAACTCAACACAGCAAGGAGCTTGGAGCTAGCACTGGGGCTACACGACCATCTTCACCAGCAAAACATGTCTTCCCCAGCTAAACCAATTTTCTTCCTTAGAATTAAGAAACCAAGCCATAGGATTTTGAGGTTATCTGCTTATGCAACATAAATCCTCATCTCATCTTTAGGCCTTTGTATAGCTCTGCTGTACAATCTAAGCCCAAACTCGTCTTAGGATTCCAAGGTTATCGTTTATCACGACTTAAACCCTCACATCTTCCAAGCTATTTGTGTGTTCGTTTCACACGAATGTAAGCCCTAACAAATAAAATTGGCAGGATACAACACCTAAATATTTTTCCTCAAAATTGAAGCCAAACAATAGGATAAATTAGGAAGTCACTGATGTTCTCCTTCAGATCTGTAACATCTCCTAGTTCTTCCTCCTTTGGATTCTACAATAAATGTTCCAATTTTGAGCCATTTCCATTTCACACCTTGTTTATACAATCTCGTTGAAAAGTCCTATCCTTTTGAACTCATTGAAGATAACATTTTCCTAATTTTTATTGAGAGTTTTCTTAGATGACTTCAGTCATTTAAGATGTAATTAAACATAGGGGTTTTCCCTTATAGGAAGCTTGTCCGAACCCAAATTAATATAAAACCTATTTAATTCTTCATATTAAATAGGAGAAATTTTTGGCAAATAAAATGGTTTTGCAAACCAAATGGACGTCATATATTTCTTAGTTTATTTGATCAAGCCTCATCCTCAATTCTTGTGTTTATCCTTCGGGATGGATACAGGGTTTGAGGTACAATGCTCTTTCATTTAAACTATAAAGAATATAGGGTTAGTTTGATTTCATATTTTTCTAAACTTAAATCTATATGTAAATTAAAATGTCCTTCCAAAGCGGGCGACGAGATTTCGATTCTGGCGGTCGACAACTTCCAACGGGCAACTCCACAACCTAAAATAGTGCCGACAGCTTCTGGTGACTCCGCTGGGGACTAGCTTTTCTCTCCATTTAAATAAAAAAATATTATCTTCATACATCGGTAATGTGTTCTTATCCCTCATGAAATAAATTACCTTTCTTCCATTGGCATGCTTTACCAATTTCTATCTTGGGAAAGTACGGTAAACTTTTTTGGACTTCAGAACCATCTGTTCAATCACCTTTGAACAAAGAGATTCAGGAATCCATTAAGGACTTTTTAATCTTCATGTGGGGTCAGACCTCAATAGGTGTGTTGGTGGAGTAGTTCCACCTGGGCATTGTGCGTTGTTATGTTGTTTCCGCACTGGGTCCTAAACACTTCACATCTCCTTTTCGACTTTGATTTGCTATTTTTCAAATTAAATTGAATTTTGTCGTGCTGCGCATGCTTTTAAAATTTCCTTATATTAATCAAATTTTTCTACTTTTAAACTACTTTTAATAAAATTTTAAACCCCGCCCCATAAACTAAATAAAAAAAAACTTACAAAGTCTACAAATCGACCTCTGTTAAATTTTAATGCTTGCACTAAGATTATGAGGTTTTAGCCAAATAGCTGACTCTAGTGCTTTCTCTTTTGAAGCTGCTGCAATGGCGTGCCCAATGCTAACTTTTTCTTGCAACCTGCCGACGAGTTGTAACACCCGCAATGTCACTCCCACCATCAAGTTTGGAGCAAAATTTGAAGATCTCGAGGTCGTTCTTGGGAAAGCCCCGTTCGTCATAATGAAAGTTATCGCTCCAGAGGCTCAAGAACCATCTATTGAGTTTAACTTGAACTGCCCTCAGAATTTTCCTTCTTACAAGAAGGTCAAGACTACTGCCACCATGACACCTACCAAGCCTGTTGTTCCTGCTGATGCTAAAGGAAAATAAGTTATGATCTTTGAAGACACGACTAAATGATCGGTCGTCCAGCCATCAATGTTTGAAATCAAATCAAATTTGAATACTACACCGCTAACTCAAACCTAAAGGAGAAACCGTAATAGGAGGGTTCGGAGGGCTACTAAAGCCCAGACTCCTAAAGAGATACCTACTGATGAAGATCCTCACCAGGATGAGTTGGAATTACTAAAAACCTATCCACTCTTGCGAGGAAGCAGATTCCATCCTTTAATGGGTACCAATGGGTATGAGAGTATCCAGAAAATTGCCGCTACTTTACCATCACTTCATGGGCATGGTGAGGAGAGAAAGAAGTCCACTACTATCACCCGAGTCAGTTCAGTTTTCAAGACGCTAGCTACCAAGGAAGGTTGCTCAGTTAGTGAACTTCTCAAATGAGTGGGACATGCAGTATCCTCTCGCATAAAGAAAGAAATCTTAAAGGACGTCAAATCTGTCAGACGATCTCAGAAATCAACTGAAGCTTTGTCTGTTCGTATTTCTGTCTGGTTTCTCTTAGGGAGTAGAGTTTATACTGCCATAGTTACCACCAATTCTACCGTCACCAGGACCTTAGTTCATCGACCAGCCAAGTCACAACTGGGTCCAAAAATTCTACCAATCACACATTACAAGGATATTCTTAAAGTTTCAAAGGAAAAGATGAAGAAATTACATAGTACTGTAGTTAGTCTGCACCATGGGGAGCATACTTCTCTTCGACATACCGATGTTTCTGCTGAGACACTTTGTCTCATGACATCACCGTTAAAGAAGAAGGTGTGGGTACCCAAGGTCGTTGTACCGATACAGTCCGGTGAGTCCGCAGGACAAGGTCATGCTATGAAGCCAGGGTCCGAAGTATCTAACATTGTTGCAGCAATTGCCAGCGAGATGGAAGAACAAGGGGAGGAGGTCCAACAGGGTCCTCTAGATCTTAAGGCAATTCAAGAATCAATAATTGAAGGAAAAGTTGAAAAGCTGAGGGTTGAGATTTCCGAGTTGGCTCAGGTACATGGAGTTTTCATCAATGACGATGATGAAGATTTTGACTATAATAATTACCTCAAAGAAGATTTCATGGATGTCCATGTCATTGAAACCAGAATTGCTACATCTGAGCGCGAGGCTCAACCTCTCATCGAAGAGAATGCTGTAGATGAGCTGCGTAGGGCTATCCTCCTAAGGGATGAGCAAGTCAGCCAACTGGAGAAAAGGATAGAAGAGATGGCCGCAGCCATGACTGTCATGGCCATAAATTAAGGACAATCTCAACCCCCATAATTAGCCTCTCCAAAGGTCAACCAACCAGAAATTATACATATTACAGATGAAAGAAGAGAAGTTGCCTCATCAAATAAAGATGAGCAACCAAAGAAGGATCCTCCATCGAGCGTCATGCCGGAGAAGGAATTTAAGCAAATAGTCGAGCAAGTTCAAGAGGCCTTAACCCAATCTATGGGTGGTTCATTGGTTTTAAAGGGTAGACCTTAACCGGAAGAGTTCATTGTTGTACCCTTCCCTAAGAGTTTTGTGTCCCCAAACTTTAAGATGTTTGATGGGACTAGAAATCCAAGACAGCACATAGCACATTTTCGAGCCAGTTGTGGCAACACAAGAAGTAACGAAGCTTTACTCTTCCAACAGTTTGTCAGCAGCCTGCTAGGGATTGCTTTCGATTGGTATGTTGATTTGCCCAACAAAATAATTAAGACATTTGCCGAGCTGGAACGATTATTTGTGAAGAGATTTGTCAGAGCGGAACACCATGTTTCTATAAGAGAGCTCATGATAGAAAAGTAAAAGCCCAACGAGACTTTGGTGGATTACATCTTGAGGTGGAGAAACCTTAGCATGAAGTGTGAACCTTAGCTACAGGAACATCACATAATTGATATTTTACTCAAAAGCATTCATAGGCCAGTAGCTTTCATGCTCAAGGGACTCACCATCAAATCCTTTGAGAAGCTATTTAGCAAAGCCAACAGTCTTTAAGAAGAAATCAAACATATGGATTCTCACAAGAAATCTAAGGCAAATAGAGTACTTAAAAAGAAGTCAGGAACAGTAGTGACTGTCGATAAAAGAAAATAACCAATGAAGATATATCCAGAAAATCTTTGCTAATCTTCACAGTATGCTCAGAAACAGAGTAGCCAGTCCAACCAGCGACCGCCTCAAGGAGGATCATCCCGAACAAAAAATAAAAGAATATATTTTGCAGAACGAAAGAAAATGGTGTATTCTTTCAAAGATGAAGCCGTATCCAAAGTATTCAGAAGTTTGATGAAGAAGCCTGAATTCAGATTACCAGATCCAAAGAAACCTGAAGAGGTCGATAAGAAAGATCAACCAAATTATTACCCATGTCACAAGTTGCTTGGGCACACTATAGAAGAATATTTCGTCTTCAAGGATTGGCTTGAGAAGAATCTTAAAGAAGGGAATATAACGATCCCGAAAGAATATTTTAACGAACCTAAAAAAGGTTTCATAAATATGATTTTGGCCGAGCCAATATCTCTGATTGACCCGTATAATGGAAATGATGGATGGAGTATGACTTGGAACAAGCTCATGAGGGTCCTGAACCAAATTCAGAATGCTTTAAAATAAGCCTCCATTCAGAGTCTTCAGTCAGCAAGCTCGAGATGAAGATTTCACCAGGAGATTCATCATCATCAAAGATAAATTTAAAGAAGAACACTACCACGAAGATTGATAGCACGGAGGGTAGGAATGGGGCTGCCTTTGCTAGATTAGTTGTCTCAGATTTGGGGAAGAAAATCCTCGAACCCCTGACTTTGTATGATTATCTATTTACCCCTACGGGGTCTTATGAATACAATGATCATGATTCCGGCTACATTTTAACTATTTTTGGTGGTAACGTAACTGAATTTGACCAATCTAGCCTCAATCTCGATT
This sequence comes from Phalaenopsis aphrodite, assembly GCA_003013225.1. NCBI lineage: Eukaryota > Viridiplantae > Streptophyta > Magnoliopsida > Asparagales > Orchidaceae > Phalaenopsis > Phalaenopsis aphrodite. The sequence goes on from NEWO01000489.1 coordinate 41,281, forward strand.
CCTAAAATAATCCTCAAATCATGCTCGAGTTCGATGAACTCGTTAACAAGACCGAAGAAGACATCGATAACACTGGAAGATTTGAGAATGGTATCTCAAGAAGAAGAAATTACAGAGGTGAACTTAAGAAGTGGGAGAGTATTACTCCCAAGAATAGCTGCAACAGATAAAGGAAAAAATATATACTAGAGAAGAGCTACATCCACCTCCACTAGTGGAAGAACGACATAACCAAGAGAAAATTAGAGGACCATACAAAATGGATTACAACATACTAGCTCATCTTAGGAAGTTGCCATTTAGATTAAGCATTTATGACACTCTGATCCTATCAAAGGAGATGAGAGAGTCTTTGGTTACAGCCTTGCTTGACCCAGAGATTTGTTTAGCCGAGTCAGCGAGCACATCCTCGGATGAAGTTTGCTTGTTGAAGGAATAGTCTAGGGTAACCTTCACAGATGAAGATTTATTTCTCGGTACCACCGACCACAATCGTCCACTCTACATCTTCGTTAACATTGGTAGATTTGTGTTGTCCAGAATTTTACTAGATCCTGGAGCATCACTCAACTTGATAAGTCTACGGACATTGGCTTATTTGGATATTGAAGCTCAGGACCTTACGACCGATAAAATGATGCTAAGAGGATTCAACCAAAAGGGAGAGAGAGCCCTTAGATCCATTACATTGCTTATGAAGGTTGGAGAAATAGTAACAACCACTAAGTTTAATATCATCAACGCTGAGACCTGTTTGCATTAAGTACTATAGTGGTCTCATCGTCCCTACACCAATGCATTAAGTACTACAAAGAGGGACAAGAACATTGCATCAAGGGAGATCTAAAACCGTTTTGAGTTCATGAAGTTGGTATTCATGAAGATGCTGCCTACTATGCGCCTCCGAAGAAAACTGTCTTCTCTCACAAAATTGTCACAAATAAAAGTGAAGATTCAAAAAAATCACAAAGAGGATGCCATTCAACTCTGCTTCAGCGATCTTCCACCTCTCTTTTACGACAAATTAGGGGGGGTTCTTTTAGTTCGCGCATCCGAGGTCGAGGTCGGGGACGTGGATGAGGAAGGACAAATTTAATTATTGAACGGACTAGGGAGATCATCAACATTGGTGATGAAGACAGTTCTGAAGATGAAATATTGATGATAAAACAGAAGAAACCTCAGTAGGAGATATCCTTAAAATATGTGGAGAAAAACGAATATGAGACGATGTATGATCGGATAAACCACCATGTGAACACCATGACAAGGTCTAGAGTTTAGAGGTCAAGGAAGTCCGTAGCGTTGGTTCAAAGCCGATCAAGTTTTATCATGCTTCTACCTATACTGATCTTGAAAATCATGTAAATTTGGATGATGATCCCAATGAATTAATGGAATTGCCTTTTGGTTACTTTTCGCCTTATGTACAAAAGTTAATTCAGCAGGGGCAATTGCCAAAACAAATACCAAAAGATAAATTTCATCTTTTTGAAGAATTATGGAATGTTAAAAGTTGAACTCCCAACTCAAAAGAGGGTCTCAGATTTGGTACAGTCGAGTCAGTCGATGATTCAAAATTTTGTATGGTTGTTAGTAGTGAATCGGAAGGGGATTGCTTGATATGGAGGATGACTCTACTGATGAATTGAAGGAAATTAACCTCGGGACTGGAGAACAACTTCGACCTACATTTATAAGTTCTCTACTCAACGATGAAGAATCTTTACAACGGATCAAATTGCTAACATAATTCAAAGATTGCTTCGCATGGAGCTATGATGAGATGTCAGGACTGTCAGCAAAGATTGCAGTTCATAAACTCGGGGTAGACAAAGATATGACCCCAGTGAAACAAGATCCCAGAAGAATGCGCCTCAAAATAGAGCAACAAGTCATCGCCGAGGTGAAGAAATTAATAGATGCTAACTTTGTAAAAGAAGAGCAATACCCCACATGGTTAGCTAACATTGTCTCAGTTAAAAAGAAAAATGAACAAATACGTGTTTGTGTTGACTTCAGAGATTTGAACAAAGCGTGTCCAAAAGATGAATTTCTGTTACCTATACCAGAAATGATGGTGGACATCGCTTCTACACATGAAATCTTCTCTTTTATGGACGGATAGTCGGGATACAACCAAATCAAGATGACTCCCGAAGATACAACACTTACAGCCTTCAAAACACCTATCATGATTTTCTACTACACAGTGATGTCGTTCGGCCTAAAGAACGTTGGAGCGACATAACAACGTGCAATGAAAAAAAATTTTTATGACCTCATTCACAATCAAGTGGAATGCTACGTGGATGAGTTCGTCATCAAGTGCAAGCAAAAAATATGCCATTTGTACGATTTGAGGATCGTGTACGAACAGTTGCGATGATATGACCTTAAAATGAATCCCTTAAAGTGCGCCTCTGACATTATCTCTGAGAAGTTTCTAATATTTTTTGTCCGTCTTCAAGGATTCGAGATCGACCCAGATAATATTAAATATATCTTGGAAAAGCCTCCTCCTAAAACCTTGAAACAAATACATTTCTTCCAAGGAAAGTTGGCATATCAGGTAGGTGTTAGCCCTTCTCGGCATTAACTAGAAAGGACGTCATATTCATTTAAGAAGAGAAATGAAAGCGGGCCTTTGAGGACTTAAACAATATTTAATGACACCTTCTGTCTTGACAGCCCCTATTCCGGGGAAACCTTTGATACTTTATAAAGTGGCCTTAGAAGACTCTGTTGGAGGCCTCTTAGCCCAAGTCAATAACGAGGGTAACGAAAACACACTCTACTACTTGAGTCGCTGCCTAATACCGACAGAGATAAGGTATCTGCCTATTGAGAAATATTATCTAGCCTTGATTTTGGCTGCCCAAAAGCTCAAACATTACATACTTTTTCATAAGATTACCCTAATTTCAAAAGTTAATCCGCTGCAATATTTGATGACCCGACCAACTCTTTTACAGTTTGATATAACTTTTGTTCCTTTCTGTGCTATCAAGGGACAGATTTTAGCAGACTTTCTCGTTGCACACCCACTTACAGCTGGGTCCCCTCTTAATGATGAACTACCATATGAGCAGGTACTACAAATGAAATTCTTCAGTGCATAATGCTAGGAAATGTACTTTGATGGAGCTTTGTCAGCCAGAAAGCACAAAGGATCAGGCAAAGTTATACCAGGCAAAGCGGGTATTGGATTGGTCTTTATCACGCCATATAAGGGTATGTTGAGGTTCTCATACCACCTGACAGAGCCATGTACCAACATTGAAGCAGAATATGAAGCCTTAATCACCAGATTAGAGTTGCAATCTCGATGGATATAACAGACATTGCTATCTACGGTGACTCACAACTCGTCATCCAGCAAGTCGCTGGGCAATATAAGATTTTGAAACTGATATTAGCATAATAACATCAGTACACGATGAAGCTGCCGGAATAGATCCCCAGTGTAACTCTCTATCGGATTCCTAGGGGAGATTCCCATGCCGATGCTTTAGCAAAACTCATAAAAGAATTGGCATGTCCCTCGGAGGATTCCATTGATATCACAGTACAAGGAAGACAAGCTTTGTCTTGGATCAACCTCAAAACTCTACACAAACTCGAGAAAGAAGAAGAAACGATAATTACAGTTGCAGATATCAACAAAGATTAACGCAAGCCATTAATAAAGTATTTGCATACTGGAAAGCTACCAGAGGACAAGTCTGAATCACATCACATTATAAAAAGGGCTCTGTCATACGCTCTAGTAGGTGATGTCCTCTACAGGAGATCGTTCAACCAGATGTGGCTATGATGTTTAAACAAAACATAAGCACAGAATATTGTCAAAGTAGTACATTCCGGATTGCGTGGAACTCACCAGTCAAGGTCGAAGATGAAATTGAAGATCAAAAGACTCGGATATTATTGGCCAACAATGATGTCTGACTACATGCATATAACCAGAAGATGTCACCAGTGCCAGGTACATGGGGTGGTCTTACACCAACCTTCGAATGTGCTACACACAACCGTTGTCTTATGGCCATTCGAGTGTTAGAGCACGGACGTAATAGGTTTGATAGACCCTCTATCCTCTAAAGGACACAAATTTATACTTGCCGCTACAGATTATTTCTCCAAATGGGCAGAGGCAGTACCGTTACGAGAGGTTATGACATAGCACGCCCTTCAATTCTTCAAAAGCCAAATTGTCTACTGTTTCAGAGTACCGCAAAGAATAATTTTTAATAATGGGACAGCCTTTAAAAGCACCAAAATCAACAATTTTGTCAAACGACACGAGATAGATTAGAGATACTCAACAATATACTATTCCAGAGCAAATGGCCTGGTTGAAGCCTTCAATAAGGCATTGGTACAAATTTTAAAGAGAACACTGGACAAAAATAAAAGAGATTAGTACAACAAGTTACTAGACGTTTTGTGGGCTTATCGGATAACGTTCAGGACTCCCACTCAGTGCACACCCTACATGCTCGTGTACGGGTCTGAGGCCATCCTACCATTAGAAGTTTAGATGCCATCTTTCAAAGTTGTTGTCGCCAACCAACTTAAAACGGAAGAAAGTGCAGAACTCAGACTTAAAGAATTAGAGAGTCTTGAGGGAAAATGACTTGAAGCACAACAACATTTGGAACTTTACCAGGAAAAGATGGTACAAGTTCGTGACAAATTGGTCCATCCAAGGACATTCAAAGTTGGTGACCTTGTCCTCGTGCTCAAAAGACCCATTCTTGCACACCGCAAGATAGGTAGAAAATTCGAGCCAGCTTGGGAGGGACCATTTGTCGTTGAAAAGGTCTACACAGAAGTAGCCTACCAGTTAGTGGATTTCTGAGGCGAAAGACACATGATGCCGATCAACGGACGATACCTAAAGACATACTACGCAACCTGACATTGCTTGATTTGAAATTTTAAAATTTTGATTGTTCTTGGGTTATCTATTTGGCCAACATCTGTGACCAGGTCCAAAAATTTTTTAATAAGATTAACCTCAATTTAATAAAAATTTTTGGAATTACACACTTCAATTTTCTCCTTTTTAAACTTGTATTCTACTAAATTAAATGAAATATACACATAAAAAATGGTTTTCTCACCAAAATAAAACTAAATTTTTCTTTAATAAACACTTTGTTTTGTTCTTGTTCACGCTAAGTTTCAGCTCACTGATATTTTTCCTGTCGTCTGCAGAGATATGTCAGGCCAGAGGCTGATCTTTGCCTTTAAAGATAGTTGGAACCTTGCATTCAACGAATAAAGGGCGTCATAGGGCGGAACCATAAACTTCAGCATGAACTTTAGCCAAGTTGACATGGACTGAGGGTCCACTGATGGATGTGGTCAGCCGTCAAGAGAGAGAAGGGCTACCCTCACTACTAAGGTTCGGCACAAAAAATAGTTCCTCACTGAAAGGAGAAAAATGTAAAGGTACAACATGACCGGATGGAGGGGACCAGTCGCTTACCGTCCATGATAGCTACGCCGACCGGAGGCCTAGTCGTAGCCGATAATGAAAGAATTTCAAATGCACCACTACAGAGGACTCAGCACAGAAACGATAACCGCTAAAAACATAGGGTTTTCCTACGCGAGGAGAGGAGATGCCAGAAAGAGGCAGAGAACTTGCTCACCCCTATCTCTGAAGGGGATATCTATGATCCGGGCATGAGAGAGACCTCTTCCAGCCTGGCTGCTACAGACGATGAGCCAGGATTTTTTACATAGCCGGAAATACTACGAGCTTTAGATGTTCTTTGTACGGGTCGGTACATTGCCCGACCTACAACGTCGAAATACCAGCACGTACGTCGGCCCGGACTGCAATGTCTTCCACCTTGAGCGCTATAATACTTTAGAGGAATATGTATCCTCTGATGATGGATTTCAGACCACTGATTACCCAATGGATGCAGAACTTTATGCCTCGTTGGGTACAGAGCCATATATTCCTTCAGAGGCAAAGTCATACATTCCGCTACAGACAGAGAGCACCGGCCTGAATTCCCATCAACGTTGAAATGAGGAAACATCACTGATAACCACCGATCATTAGTACCGCAAAATATTACAAGATGAGCAAGTAAGCAAAAGGGACTTCGAGTTCTATAAAGAAGTTCAAGGTTGGCTCATCAACATATTAGAAGGATTAGAGCTATACACCAAAGTCTTCTCTGAGAGTGATGAACAAAATATTCTCGACTACATTTTTAATTTGAGAGATAGAGGTTGAGCAGGTCTGCTAGTGGAAAGAACCTATTCCGAGCCAAGAAAGTGGATACAAGGAAAGGGCATGATCACTATACAGTGCGGCCGCTGTTACAACTTTAACAACGATAGACAAGGAAATCCTCCTGAGATTTTGAGACACGATCATGGGGACCAAATACCTCTCATCATAAAGTGGATGATTAAAAGAATGGTCCGATGGAGCATACTGCCAGCTGACTGTATTCCTAACAGCTGTATTATCAACATATATGATTAAGGAGACCGCATACTTCCACAAATTGACCATCATGACTTTGTGAGACCTTTTTGGACTGTCTTATTCATGAGCAAGAGCAACATCCTGTTTAGAAAATAAATAAACATTATCGGCCCTGGTGAATTCAAAGGGTATATGAAAATTCCGCTACCTGTTGGTTCAGTATTAATTCTTAAGGGAAACTGAGCAGACATCGCCAAACATTGCATTCCAGGGGTGTGACATCGCAGGGTGTCCATGACTTTCCAGAGGATGGATAACAATAGAATTCCATACAGATTCAGACCAGACTTGTAGTTGGAAGAACTACTACCATACGAGCTATGAGAGGGTTGCACCTCTAAGCACATGCAAAGGGAACTCTTGTCCTAGAGTGTGGCTTAGAAGGTCAGCTCGATCAGGAGCTTGCCTCACCAGAGACAAACGCTCAGAGGATTCCTTTTTACAGCATTTCTGCTATAGCAGATTAGACATGCTCAGCCTATGATATGTACTTGGCATGGGATATTTTTGGATGTACTTTGATGCAGTCAGCATAATTCTACTTTTTGAGGCTTTGTCTAACACTCAATCTGTAACATTTATTATAGTAGATTAATGAAATCTCTTTTAGAATTATGTCTATTTGTTCAATTGCCCTTTATGGTGTGATGGATAAAAGCCATGAACCATACGTTGGTTAGAGATTACAATGAACAAAGAACAAAACAATTTAAAATTCAAATAAAACACTCTTTTGAAAATTAATCAACCCACAAAAATTAAATTTTGGAAAAAATATTTTGAAAATTAAACATGATAAAAACAACAAGAAAAGAAAACAAATATGTTGAGTCGATTCTCTCAATTTCGAGGTCTCTTACTCTTTACTTGCACAGTATGACTATCCTTGTCTACATTAACTCTTCACATCTTTGTGAAATTTTACATTCTACACAAAACCTCACAAAATTTTGCACATTTTCCTCAACAATGTCGGCCTTTTTCACATGACACATTCAACACCACAAACTCTTTGTAAATTTTAATTCTCATTTTTGGAGTCAGCCCTTAACCTCCGATTCCCTCGTTTTGAGATCAGTCCCTAACTTCCGATCCTCTTTTTAAGATTGATCCTTAACTTTCAATTTTCATTTTGGAATCAGTCCTTAACTTTTGATTCCCTCCTTTTGAGGTCGGTCCCTAAATTCTGATCTTATTTTTGAGATTGATCCTTAACTTTCAATTCTCATTTTTTGAATCAGTCCTTAACTTTTGATTCCCTCCTTTCAAGGTCGATCCTTAACTTCTGACTCTCTTTTGAGATTTATCCTTAACTTTTAATTCTCATTTTGGAATCAATCCATAACTTATGATTCCCTCCTTTCAAGTTTTGTCCCTAACTTCCGACTCTCTCTTGAGACTGATCCTTAACTTTCAATTCTCATTTCGGAATCAGTCCTTAACTTCTAATTCACTTCTTTTGAGATCGGTCCCTAACTTTCGATCCCCTTTTTGAGATTGATCAACTTTCAATTCTCATTTTTGGAATCAGTCCTAACTTCTGATTCCCCCTCCTTTCGAGGTCGATCCCTAACTTCCGATCCTCTTTTTGAAATTGATCCTTAACTTTCAATTTTCATTTTGGATTCAGTCCTTAACTTTTGATTCCCTCCTTTGGAGATCGGTCGCTAACTTCTGATCCTCTTTTTGAGATTGATCCTTAACTTTAAATTCTCATTTTTGAAATCAGTCCTTAACTTCTAATTCCCTCCTTTCAAGGTCGGTCTTTAACTTCTGACTCTCTTTTGAGATTGATCCTTAACTTTTAATTCTCATTTTAGAATCAGTCCTTAACTTTTGATTCCCTCCTTTTGAGGTCGGTCCCTAACTTTCAACACTCTCTTGAGATTGATCCTTAACTTTTAATTCTCATTTTTGGAATCAGTTCCTAACTTCTGATTCTCTCCATTTGAGGTTGGTCCCTAACTTTCGACCCTCTTTTTGAGATTGATCCTTAACTTTCAATTCTCTTTTTAGAACCGGTCCTTAACTTCTGATTCCCTCCTTTCGAGGTTGGTCCCTAACTTCCGACTCTCTCTTGAGATTGATCCTTAACTTTGAATTCTCATTTTTGGAATCAGTTCCTAACTTCTGATTTCCTCCTTTTGAGGTTAGTCGTAAACTTCCGACACTCTTTTGAGATTGATCCTTAACTTTCAATTCTCATTTTTGGAATCAGTTTTTAACTTCTGATTCCCTCCTTTCGAGGTCATTCCTTAACCGCCGACTCTCTCTTGAGATTGATCCTTTACTTTCAATTCTCATTTTGGAATCAGTTTCTAACTTTTGATTCCCTCCTTTCGAGGTCAGTCCCTAACTTTCAACTCTCTCTTGAGATTAATACCTAAATTTTAATTCTCACTTTGCGATCAATTCTTAAATTCTGGTTCCCTTCTTTCGAGATCGATACCTAAGTTATGACTCTCTTTTTGGAATCAATACCTAAATTTCAATTCCCACCTCGGGGTCAACACTTACATATTGATTCCCATCCTCTATAAATACCTGAAACTTGATAACTCAAACCCACTCTCCAGTCCCCAACAAGAGTTTCTACTTCTTGACTTTGATCAAATATTCACTTGTTAATTCCCTGGTGGAAACAAGTAGCACACACAATTTTATACCTCCTTCTAGGTCTGTTGACTTAGAAGTTTGTGTTAGTTGTGTTGATCTCGTCGGTCAATGCAAATACGCGCGGTATGCTTGCCCATCACACCACACCTATTAGGGGTCCATTTGTTGACCTCAGTTTTGGTTGAGGTTTACTTTTTCTTCTTTAGTACCCTAAGGTCTAGCCATAAGACTTTCCTATTGATTATTCCTAGAAAACTAGAAGAGGAACCCTCACCATTAGAAATTCTACACTCCTCTTTGTTCAACTTGAAGTTCCACATACTGGTCCTAACCTCTAGTACTTAGTAGGTAAGATCAATATGGGGGAGCTCAAGGTGAGTTCCCAAAGGACTGCTTGCCCTTAGGGTTGACTCTGGGTGTTGGTCTAGGGCTAAGGCACTCACTTTCATTCACTTGCACTCACTTACAC
>NEWO01000489.1:60730-76379 GCA_003013225.1 Phalaenopsis aphrodite
ATATATATATATATATATATATATATATATATATATATATATAATTACAAACTGACGATTTTAAAGCCAACAAACATCTAACTCAGTGTCTAAATCAAACCAAACATCCTATCACTGAAATCTAAAATATTGAAATACCAACACAAACATAAATAGAGTTCAACAATGAAATTAAATGCAATCTAACACAAAATAATAACTTAAACGAGTAATACTAGACAAAATGTTCCGTGCATAAATTAAGTTCAAATATCTTCTTGACACGCCAAAAAAATGCTTGATTTTCCATATATATTTTATGCTTAACTTTAATGATATTTCACTTTAAAGGAATGTATTTTGCATGTTTTTGATTTCCGACATAAGAAATGGACTTTTGGAGAAAAAGAAACAAAAACGGTGCAATTTGGAGCAAAAATGAGCAAGAAATGAAATTTTACCCTGACATCTTTCAATAAGTCTTTCGATGCTCAATCTCTTTTACAATTTTTGCATATTTTTGAATGATATTACACTTTAAAGGATGGTTTTTTATGCTTATTTTGTAGGGTTATCTGTTAGGAACACAACACAACTGAAATGGGGCGAAACGGAGCTAAAATGGAGTTAAACGGAGCCAAATGGTGGAGCTACGCAGTCTGCTCGCCGATGGCGCTGACAGTGAGATTTACTCGAGAAGACCAAAAAATGACAGAAAAGCTCGCCGACGGCGCCCTCGAGCCCACCACAGTTTCCGGGACGACTATGGACCGACTTTTAGCGGTTATGGGCGAAATTCAACGTATTTGGACTCTTTTTGAAAGGATTCTTGTGGCAACTCTTCAAACTTCATCCCTACACTTTAAAAAAGTGAATTTAGGTTAGGAAAGTGGCGGTTTTTAGAGGTTTTGTGTGAGAGGAATGTTAGGAAAAGTGTGGAGAAACTTTAGGGTTTTTAGAATAGGAGTAGAAATGTAGATTTCTAACATTTTGGAGAGATTGGAGAGGAGATTTTGAGAGAATTTGTAAGGAGATGTTCTAGCATTGCATGGATTGGTGGGAGACTTTGTGGGAGAGATATTCGTCTTTCTTTCAAAGGGAAAAAGCTAAGTATTGTGTCCTTCATTATCTTTTGATTTTTGTAAACACTTACCTAGTGGATTTGCTTTGGTTAAATGAAATTTCCGTTGTGTTTTCTTCGTGCTTTGTGATGAGCTTCTCTTACTCTTTCTTCTTCTTTGGAAATAGTGGCATGAGAAGATTATGTCATTGTTTTCACTTTACTTTTCTTTTGAAATGAGCAGAATTCATGTTTAGGATTTTAAGATGCTTGTTAGAAGAAGATTTAATTATAAATGTGATGGTTTTTACTTGCACTTCATTTACATTATAACAAGGGTCCATTATAGTGTTAAAATTTGTTGTAATTTCATTGATTTGAAAGGGCAGTGTAATTCTCAACAAAGTAGAACCACATTCAAATTCTATGGATGGTGACATTCATGCGAGTTGAGTGCAAATAAATAGGGAAATATACTTTGATGGGCGTAGAATTGAAGATTTTAGGGTGACAGACTAAAATCCCTAATTTGGTCCTAGGATTTGGAAACTGAAGCGGAGATGTTAGCCCTCATGAGAGGGGAACGTGGGAGCTCCGAAGTGAGAGTCGATATCCTCCCAACCTAGCCACAGATTCAGTAAACGAGCATAGGATTAGTCAATGTTCTTTATGCCTGGACCAAAAGGTAAAGAATATGATTGCTCCTATTTGGCACATATAATATTTAATGCATCTCATTCCTTTACATTATCCAATTCATTACATAAGAATAGTAGTTTTTAATATCTCAAAATTCTCCAAACCAATTCATCCAAAAAGGGTTATCTTTAGAATTAATATTTGCATTTAGGAGTAGTTATTAGTTGTGTTAAACTTAAGATTTACATTTAGGATTATCTGTTAGTAAAACCTCTTAAATCGCACTTCTAAACTAAGGACTAATAGTAGTAGATCAAAATTTGACTAAGGACCTCTTACCCGCTTCCCTGTGGGATCGATAAACGGGACTCCATTAGAGCCCTGTATTACTTAAGAGATACGTATACTTGCGTTTGAAATTGTGACTTTACAAAATCATTATAAATATATAAATCTGGGTTCATAAATTCTTGCATATTAAAAGTCGCATCAAGTTTTTGGCGTCGTTGCTGGGGAATTAATTCTTCTAATAGTGGTGTCAAATTCTTGTATTTTTAGGTATATATAAAGTCATTGTCACTTCTTCGCTCTCTTCCTCCTAGATATCTCCCATGGATTGGTAGTGCATGCACAAGTTTTAGAAAGGTCAATAAAGAAATTCATCAGTTGAATCATCCTAAATCCAAGCATGTTTCTTGAACATACGTACCAAACCATCTTCAATACATCCAATATGTTCAAAATATTCCTTCAGCCTCCAATCCAGATGATCCAACATTTTAGAAACATTCACAATTGTATGCATAAGGTTATGTACCTCTTTCTCTATCTTCTTGATCCTTTTCAAAAATCTGTTTAAGCTGAAGTAAGGTTGAATAGGTGATGAATTCTAGGATGCTTGATCCATCGGTACATTTATGGCATTCTAATCTCCCATTCCAATACAACTGCAATAGATTTCTGGGTCCATTGACTTCCAAGGAAGAAGCACTTTCTCCCAACTTTCATAAGGTACTTGCGATTGATTGCATAGTAGGAAAATACTGAATGGATGTCCCAGTTCAGTAGCAGACCCATTGACAATCAAACCCAAAATTGATTTTACAAATATTGCACCAATATTAACAGGTTTTCCACTTTGAATACAATAATTCAGAATAGCACTCTCCTTAGTTACCTTACTGATTTTCATAGTGGGGAGTAATTTTGATGCAATAAAGAAATGTCACGCCTTAGATGTAGGATTCAATAATGATGAAGAAAAATAGATATTTTCCTCATCTCTAGCCTCTCAATTTGCATCTTTATCTGTAAGGTATCGATAGAGTTCATTCATATTATCTCTTGTAGGGGTAAAATTTTCATAGTGGCAAATAGGAACACTTTCAATCATAAACATATCATTTATTCTTGAAGGAGTGAATTGCACAAACCTACCTCACACATAAACAATTCCTTGGTTGATTCCATGTAGATTTGTACAAAACTCTTTCACCACAGGGACAACTACAGAGGCAGTAGTGTAGCAAAACACTTCCTAGCGTCTCTGCGCAATAATCTCTTCCACTCAAGTATTTGGTGTGTTGAATCTTCAATTCATAAATCCCCTTTCCTTGATTAGCCTCTTCTTCATAAGAACTCGATCATGTAACTTCTGCGCATCGAAACTGAAAAACTTTCTCCAATTGAAAATTCCATATATCATGGAATTTTTAGAGTGGGAAGCCATAGGATTTGAAAAATGGTGACTCTTCCCTAGTTTTCCTCTCTAAAATGGACTTTAGAATCAGTTTTTGAGAGTTATAAAGAGAAGATCCCACCAAAAACCACCTTTTGAAACATTTTAAGTCATTTTCAACGTCGCAGTGCTTTAGACGCCAGCTCTTTGGAATGTGGTACTTTAGGCTCCACTTCCAAAAAAATTCACCATTTCAGTTTTGATCCAATAAAATGAGGAAAATAAAGATGTTTTTAAATAGTTTCTTAATTACAAGTTCTCAAATACATCAAATCTATAAAATTACAAATATAAATATACATCAAATTTTCCAAACAAAAATATAAAAGCAAAATAAACAACGATAATATGGGTTGCCTCCTACAAAACACTTGGTTTAATGTCATCAGTCGGCCTTTTCTGTCTTTATTATGGGTGACCCAACATTAGAGTCTCTTTAAAAACTGGTCTTTGACCATCAAAATATTGTTTTAATATGTGCCCATTCACTTTAAATATTCTTTCAGTCTTGGGATCCTCAATATTAACAGCTCCATAGGGATAAAATTTTACAATTTTGAATGGCCCTTACCACCTAGACTTTAGTTTTTCAGGAAATAATTTTAATTTTGTATTGTATAATAAAACTTCCTATCCAAGTTCAAATTCATTTTTTTATTATCTTCTGATCATGTCATTCTTTCGTTCTTTCCTTATAAATCCTTACATTATTATAAGATTAATTCCTATTTTCTTCAAGCCCATTCAATTTCAATAATCTTTTCTCACCAGCATCTTTCAAATTGAAATTGAATTTCTTAATAGCCCAATAAGCTTTATGTTCCAATTCTAACAGTAAGTGACAAGTCTTCAAAAAAATTAATCTATACGTGGACATTCCTATAGGTGTCTTATAAGCTGTCATGTATGCCCAAAATGCAGTATCTAATCTAGCAGACCAATTAATTTTATTAGGATTCACACTTTTTTCCAAAATTCTTTTAATTTCAAGATCAGATACTTCTGTCAAAACACTAGTCTGAGGATGATAAGCAGTTGCAATTTTATGCATTATATTATATTTTTCCACCAACTTTGTAATTATTGCAATCCTAAAATGAGATCATCTATTGGTAATTATTACTCTTGACATTCCATATATTGTAAAAATATTTTTAATTAAAAATTTTGAAACACTCCAAGCATCATATCAAGGTAAAGCAATTGCTTCAATCCATTTTGAAACATAATTCATTGCAATCAATATATACACATTTTCAAATGAAGGTATAAATGGTCTCATAAAATACAATCCCCATGCATAAAAAATTTCAATTTCTAAATTAAAATTTAGAGGCATTTCATTTCTTTTTTAAATATTACCTACTCTCTAACACCTATCACATGTGTGTATATATATATATATATATATATATATATATATATATATTAAAATCTCTAAATAGAGTAGGCCAATAAAATTCAGATTGCAAAATTTAATGAATAGTTCTATCAGTCCAAAAATGACCTCAAAATTCATAATCATGACATTTGTGTATATTTTTTTGAATTTCTTATAAGGCACATGTCATCTTATTACTAAATCTTTGCATTATTTGTACAAATATGGGTCATCCTAAAAATAAGATTTCCTATTATTTTGTTAGTTCATATGGTAAAATAACACTAACAATATAATTCACAATATCAGCATACCACAATATTTCCCTTCCTTTTACATCGCAAAGTTGTTGATCAGAAAAAATTTAATTAATGTCATTTTCCAAATCAAGTATTGCTTCCTGTTCTAGCCTAGATAGATGATCAAAAATTTGATTATCAAACTCATTCCTACCGACTACTATAAAATCAAACTCTTACATCACAAGTACCCATCTAATTAATTTTAGTTTTGCATCCTTCTTTTGCATTAAATATTTAATAGACGAGTCTTCAGTATGCACAAAGCATTTAGCTCCAATTAGATATGACCTAAAATTATTGAAAGCATAAACAATGACCAATAACTCTCCTTCAGTAGTGGTGTAGTTAATTTGAGCATCATTAAGAGTCATACTAGCATATTATATGACTTTAATCTTGTCATATCTCTGCACTAAAACAACTCCAATTGCAAAATCACTTCCATCACACATTAATTCAAAAGTTTTCTCCCAATCAGGTCAAACAATTATAGGAGCAGTGATCAATTTTTCATTTAAAGTTTCAAAGGCTTTAAGTCAATCTTGTTTAAAGTCAAATTTTGTATTTTTTTTCTAGAAGTTGGCATAAAGGCTTTGTAATTTTTGAAAAATATTTAAAATATCGACTGTGAAATCCAGAATATCTTAAAAAGCTCCTAACTCCTCTTACAATTGTAAGTGGAGGGAAGTTTAATATAACTTGTATTTTTGCAAGATCTACTTCCATGGCATCTTTCCTAGTTTAATACGAGATTAGTCTTTTCACTTCATTCTAGAACGTTCTCTGAATGATTTAGACATATTTCAAATGAAGTTCCAAACACAGAAAAATTGTCCATAAAGAGTTCAATCCCTTTTTCAATTAAATCACTAAAAATTGACATCATGCATCGTTAAAATGTTGCAGATGCATTACATAATCCAAAGGGCACTCACCGAAAAGCAAAAGTTCCATAAGGAATAGTAAATGTTGTTTTCTCCTGATCCTATAGGTATTTGATGATAACCGGTATATCCATCAAGAAAATAAAAATATCTATGCCCAGACAGCCTATCCAACATCTGGTCCAAAAAGGGTAAATGAAAATGATCCTTCTTGGTGGCAAAATTTAATTTTCTATAAACTATGCAGATCTGTCATTTAGTGACTAATCTTGTGGGTATTAATTCATTATTCTCATTTGTCACTACAGTCACACCTCCTTTATTTGAAACACAATGAATTGGACTCACCCAAGCACTATTTAAAATAGGATATATTATTACAGCATCTAACCCTTTTAAAATTTCTTTCTTAACAACTTCTTTCATACCATGATTCAATCTCCTTTGAGGATTAGCCCTGGGTTTGCAGTTCTCTTCAATACAAATTTTATGCATACAAATTGAAGGACTAATTCCTTTAATATCAGCAATTATCCATCCAAAGGATTTCTTATAATTATTCAAAGTTTTCATTAAAGTCACTTCTTCTTCTATAGTTAAGTCTTAGGAAATTATAATTGGTAATATTGAGGAATCACCTAAAAAGACATATTTTGAATGTTCAGGAAGTAACTTCAACTCGAGTTTAGGAGGTTTTTCAATCGATGGACAAAAAGATTTATCTTTTTCTATCGTGTCCAAAACATCAAAACTTTCTCGAATGTAACTTAAATATTCCTTATAAAAATCTTCAAATTGCTCTACTTCCTCTTCTTGCTCGTGTTCCTACTCTTTCATTTCAGATTTCTCTTCAAAAGTTGTTTTGAAATGACATTCACTCAAATATCTTATTATATCCATTCTGTAACATTCATCATCTTTATCTTATGTAGGATACTTCATTGATTTTAAACTATTAAACGTAATTGTTTGATCATCGACGCACATAGTTAATTCCCCTCTCTGCACATCTATCATTGCTCTTCCATAGCTAGAAAAGGTCTTCCCAAAATGATAGATATCTCCTTATCTCCCTCCATATCTAGCATTTTGAAATCAATAAGAAAGATAAATCAATCCACTTTCACTAAAATATTGTCTATAACTCCCTTAGGATATGTTATTGAATGATCTGCTAACTGCAGAGTTACAGTAGCAGGAGATATTTCTCCAAATTGCAATCTTTTGAATATTGATAATGACATAAAGTTAATGAGTGCACCTAAATCACATAAAGCTTTCCCACAAAACATGTCTCCTACTGCACATGGAATTGTGAAGCTTCCAAGATCATTAAGCTTTTTAGGAATCTTTTTCTGAATTATAGCACTCCACTCTTTACTAAGTTCAACACTCACATTATCTTCGAACTTCCTTTTTCTATTAAGAATATCCTTCATAAACTTCTTATAGCTTGGTATTTGTTCTAAGACTTCAGTAAATGAACTGTTAATCTTAAGCTTTTTACAGATTTCGATAAATTCTTAAACTTGTTTATCTTAGTTTTGTTGACGAAGTCTTTGAGAAAATGGAGGTGGTGGTTTTTCAAAAGCAAATATAAGCGGAGAAATAAGTCTCTCTAATTCTTTTGGAGTGTCCTCTTTGGGTTCTTCAATTTCTTATCTCTCTACTTCAATATATTTTTGAACTCTGCATTCCAACTCTCTTCCGCTTCTAAGTTGAACTGCTTTTACTTGCTCTTTATTCTGGTCTTTTGGATTTACTTCTGAATTACTAGGAAGTGTTCCTTGGATCTATTACTTTGAATTTGCTATTTGTCTCAACTGATTCTCAATATTTCTAATTGTATCTCCTTGACTTTGTAACTGATTTCCCATTTATAACACCATTTCTTCTATAAAAAACTTTTTTCTCCTTGAATTGTGGATTACTGTTAAATCCTAGAGGATAAGTATGTCTATAATTTTTATTACCTTGGTTGTCTAGTTTCCCAATGGGTTTACTTGATTGTTCCATCATTGCCGATTATTACCACCCAAAGTATTATTCCAATTAAAGTTAGAATGGCTCTTCCAATCTAAGTTATTATAGTTTGAATAAGGGTTATTTGGCTTGTTATTTATGGCATTCAAATTTTCTAATGATGCTTGATAATCTACCATTTGGCCTAATGAATTGTCTTCAATCATTGCAATTGGTTGAGAAACATCATTCCAAATTGGTCTAACTTCCTTAAAAATGTAGCAACTTGATTTGCTAACATTGCAAAAGTATCTGATTCATGAATATTGGCTACTTTCTTAGGATTCAACCTCTCACAAGACCATTGAAAATTATTGGTAGTCATTTCTTCAATTAAAGCATAAGCATCATGAAATGGTTTTGGCATCAATGAATCACTAGCGGCGGCATCGATAATAGATGTAAGAGATCCAACTAATCCATTGTAAAAGGTTTGAATTATTAACCAATATGGTATAGCATGGTGTGGTCACTTTATCAATAGTTCTTTAAATCATTCTCATACTTCATAAATAGATTCCCCTTCAAACTGACAAAAAGATGTAGTATCATTTCTAAACTTCGCAGTTTGTTATGGTCGAAAATATTTAGCAAGAAATTTCTACACTAAATCACCCCAAGTTCTGATAGATCTAGGTGTTAACGAATGTAACCATATCTTTGTCTTATCTCTTAGTTTGAAAGAAAAAATTCTAAGTCTTATAGCATCATCTGAGATACCATCATATTTAAATGTAGCACACAATTCTAGAAAATTGACAATATGTGAATTTGGATCTTTAGTTGGTAGTCCCCCAAACTAATTATTTGATACCTTTTGGATAATAGCAGGCTTAAGTTTCAATGAATTAGCCACTACATCTTTTTTTGAATAATACAATAAAGTTCACCTACTTTAGGGTTTGCATAATCTCTTAAAGGTCTAAATTATTGATTAATTTTAACATTTTGATTATTTTAGTTTGTCATTTCATAAAAATTTTGGTCTTTTTCTGTATTTTTGATTTTTTTAATTTTTCTAATAGTTCTTTCTAATTCAGAATCGTAGGACACTAGTCCTTTAAAACTTGAACTATACATACATTACAACAAAATGACTTTAAAAAAATCACATAAACAAGAACTTATATAAAAACAACACTAAGATATTCCTAAAATAAATCTAAAAGTTTAAATAAGACTTTCAAAAAATAGAGATTTGCTTTCTAAAAATTTCTTCAAAAAAATTTTATTCTCTCCGGCAGCGGCACCAAAAACTTGATCCTGATTTTATATGACAGTATGATGTATGCAGTTATAAACATAATTTTTGCTTATATTTCTTACTTCACAATGGAACCAAAAACTTGACTTGGAAGCAAATAAAAATGCAATTATTATATTTAAACATGGTATACTACGCAAATATACGTATCACTATCAATTAATATAAAACTTTTTGACTAAGCCCATAATATTGAACCCACAGGGAGAATTTCTATCTTTAAATAAGTTAGAAGAAATTAGATAAAAAATTCTACTTTGCAAAATCTCTTACTCAAACTATAGATGTTATAAAAGGAATTAAAGTTTGATTCCTTTTGGTAATTTTTTTATAGTTGAAAATAAAGTAAATAACTAACTAAATTTAACTAGATATTTGTAAGATGAATGCAATATAAATAAACTATTTTTTTCCTTCTCATGAATCAGTAACAAGTATAGAAATTTTTTTGTCAAAATATTCAAATTGTGTTGTTCCGAATAGGAGCAATAGTATTCCTTATCCTTACTAGAGATGTTATAAATAATATTAACTCATTTAAAGTTTAAATAGTCTTAAGATTGATGCGGGCGAATTTAGTGTGTTATTTTTTGCAAATATTTTTGAATATTACAAAATACACACGGGAGATACAACAGTAAATATACAATTTAATCCTAAAAAAATAAGTTTAATGAAAATAGTTTTATCTTTTTTAAAAAAAAATCTTTAAACTGTGAAATCCCCTAAAAATAATGTAAGTATATGTATCACTCAAGTAATAAAAGGCTCTAATAGAGTCCTAGATATCGATCCCACAGGGAAGTTGGAAATGCTTATATGTATATTCTTATGATTATAATGTAAACTACAATTTAAACTACAAAAGTGATGTACAAAATTTGAAACTATAGTAAATGAATGAATGTTAAATAAAATGCAATTAAAAGACTAAGTTAATTAAACTAATTGTTAAACTTTTGTAAGTAAACTTACCAGAACTAAACAAAGTTTTTGTGGCTAAGAGTTCAAATTTAAGAAAGCATCCTTCCCCTTTACAATGAGTATATAGATTGTGAAGAAATTAAAATCATTTAAAATTATATATATATATATATATATATATATATATATATATATATATTATTTTGTGCCAAAATAGGAGCAATCCTATTCTTTACCCTCTTCTAAGTACATAAAGAACATTGACTAATCCAGAGTTTGGTCCCTAATTTCGTGGTTAGGCTGGAAGGATACTGGCTGCCACTCTAGAGGTCCCAACACTCTCTCACCTGAGGGCTATCAATCTCGCATTAGTTTCCAATCAACTGAACCAAATTGGGTATTTTAATCTGTCACCTTAAAATCTTTAATTTTGTATCCAACAAAGTATATTTTCCTATTTATTTGCACTCAACCCCATGGATGAAATCCTCTTCCATGGAATCAAATGTGATTCTCACTATGTTGTAGAAATCATAGCTCTTTCAGAACATATGTTTTCGAACACATTTTAATGTGATAATTGGTCGGATCAAAAAGTAAATAAAGATCAGAGTTCAAATTATCACAATTTTTTGACATTTAAAACCATATAAAACAAAATCAATTAATCACAAAACCAAATCTCATTGTAGGGAGAAGGAAAAAGAAGTCAACTTAGAATTCATGAGAAGGATATGACAAAACACGAATTTCATATACAAAAACATGTTCACAAAATAAAAAAATAAAAGAACAAAACTTATCTCACAATCCTTCCCAGGAAAATCTCTAGAATTTCTCTTCAAGCACTTTCCCTGTTTACAAGCACTCTCAATTCACTCTTAGAAAAGTAATGAAGAAGAAATCTCTCACCTTCTCTTTCTTCTTACAATCTTTTAAGAAAATATCCAAGCCCTTGACTCTCTCTCTCTCTCCTCTCTCTCTCTCTTACCTTCTTCAAAAATCCCTCACTCGCCTCTTACTCACTCCCCCTTTCAAGCCCTAGACTTCCCTCTCTTTTATTAGATGTTGCCTCCCTCCAAAAAGAACTCAAAATTCCTTCCAAAAATTATATCTAAAAGTCAACCATTTTGAATTCAAAAGACATGTCTATTGATCCAAGAGATATATCTCTTCATAAAAAAACCTTCCAAAGTGTTTAAATGCATTGAATCACTCCATGAGGTGTTTAGAATAAGTTTTCATTTTGAAATTTGCACAAAATTCATCTTGAACCGCCTTAATCCTCAAAAGGTTGTCTCTGACGCTTCAGGCACCAACTTGCTTAAGATCGCGTTGTTCTGGGTTTTGGCGCTTTAGGCGCCAAATCTGGTGCTTCAGGCGCCAACTCTCTGTCAAATGGCGCTTCAAGCGCCATCTCTCTGTAAAGTGGCGCTTCAGGCGCTAGAATCTCAAAATTCATTATTTTGGCTCCAAGTTTCATCCTTTTTTTCCACTTTTGCTCCAAATGCCTAAAATTGCTATACATGTAAAAAAAATGAAAATACCCTTCTTTAAAGTGCAATATCACTAAAAATAAGCATAAAAAATATATTTAAAAAAATATATTTTTGGTGTATAAAAGACCAGCTAAGTATGGAAGATACTAACTCTCACTTTAGAGTTACATCTTCTCCCTCCACCTGAACGCTAACATCTTGTATCAAAACCTATAACTATAAACCAAATTGGGGGCTTTTGTCTGTCACTCTAAATTTCTCTAATTCTACATCATTCAAAGTTTATTTCCCTATTTATTTGCACTCAACCATATGAATTACTTTCTCATCCATACAATCTCATTTGATTCTTGTCGATATTTGACAGAGACAATACCATCACGGATCTTACATGTTCTCACAACAAATAATAACATCTTAACTGGCCAAATCAAGAAGTAAATGAAGTATAAGCTTTAAAATCATCACAGCTTATTCCATTATTAAAGATTAATACTTCACACAATTTCCATCTAATATTTAATCACTCAACGTTTTAAGCAAAAAGATAAAGAAAATGACTCAGAATTCATGGAGAAAACACAACCACATTTAAATTTAAAAGTAGAAATCATACAAATAAACAAGAAGTTTAAATTAAAACTAAATGTAGTCACAACGATAAAAAATTATCCCAAATCCTCTCCACCAAATTCTTGAAGTTCCTTTGAATCTCTTCTTTTCCTTTCTCTTACGATACTCTCTGCTCACACACTACAACTCTTCTCTTCTTCTCTCCAATAAGATATCCTAATTAATCTAAGAGAGAAGCGTTGGTGACGTTGCTATAGGGGTGTAGGAGTCTCTCTAGGGCACTGGAGAAAATGTAGGAGAGAGATTTTATCAATCCAATCCAAATCTTCTTTTATAATTTTCCAAAAGGTTCTTTGGTGTCTCTTCAAAATGTGTCCACATTCAATGAATCTTCCAAGAGTTGCCTCCTTTCAAAAGCCAATTGAATGTGTTTTCGTGTCCAGTAACCGTATACCACGTTTTCACCAAGATTTGCTTCAAACATCTCTTAAAAAATTTGTCCAAATTCATTGAATCATCAAGTAACTATCTCTGGAGCTTAAGCAAGAGGTATGTGGCACTTAGGCATGACCTTCTCGATTTTCCTTGTGCGTAAGCGCTAGTTCTGGGCACTTAGGTTTCATAGTTCTTTTGCACATCTTCTTCATTTTTGCTCCAAATTTGATCATTTTTCACTCCTTTCAATATTTTTCATCCATTTGATTGTACCTGAAAGAAAAACACACAAATATGTTCCATTAAAGCGTAATATCGTTAAAAATAGGTATAAGAATGTGTACACAAATGCTATATATGTTATGTGTATCACTAACCCATAATGAAATGTTTGAATTATTAATCAATCAAGCAAAGAATGATGTGGATGTGCAATATCCTCAAAAATAGGTATAAAAATGTATACATAAATGCTATATATTTTAGGTGTATCACTAACCCATAACGAAATGTTTGAATTATTAATCAATCAGGCAAAGAATGATGTGGAAACTTCCTAAGAAGTTCTTTAAAGCATTCCCAAACTTCGTAAATTGATTCCCCTTCAAACTGAGAAAAAGATGTAATATCATTTATATGCTTAGCAGTCTTTGAAGATGGACAATATTTAGTTAAGAATTTTTGTGTCAGGTCACTCCAGGTTCTAATAGATCCTAGTGCTAATAAGTTTAACCACATTTTAGCTTTATTCATTAAGGAAAAAGAAAAAATCATATGTTTAACAACATCGTTAGAGACACCATTATACTGAAATGTGGCACAAAGTTTTAAAAAACTTGCAAGATGTAAGTTAGGATCCTTAGATGGAGTTATCCCAAACTAGTTACTCTGTACCATCTGAATGATAGTATGTTTTAATTCAAATGTGTTGGATTATACAGCAGGAGTTTGTATACTATGATGAATTTCATATATTGTAGGGTTAACATAATCTCTTAATGATTTTCTTACATTCTCTTCAATTTGATTTTCTAAATTATTATGTAAAGTATTTGTCATTTCTTGGAAATTGTGAAGTTCTTTTTGTTTTCTAACTTTTCTAATAGTTTGCTCTAACTCAGAATTGTAAGGCACTAATCAATTAGATCATGTACTACACATATACTATTAAAGATTAAAAACAAGCAAAACACTCAAATTAAAATAGTATATATATATATATATATATATTATTTTTATTTTTATTTTTAAATACACACACACAAGCACATACTTAAACAACTCTACAATTTTTTCTATAATTATTCTGCAATTTAAATAAAAATTTTACTAAGTCAAAAGGTTTCGTTGTTATCCCCGACAACGACGCTACAAACTTGACCTGAATCACAAGTATGCAATTATTTATGTGTTGAAAGATGGTCAAAAGCTTGACCCAAATTATATTAAGTGACTAGTATGCAAAATGAAATATTATGTAAAGTTGATAGAATGGTTCACACACTAGGGGTACTACGCAATTATACATATCGTTTCAAGTAATATAGGGCTCTAATGAAGTCCTAAGTATCGATCCCGCAAGGATAGACAAAACTCTTATAGGTTGACTTTAGTAAATCCTCTTTAAAAAGCAGTTAACTTATTTAAGGAGTGATGAAAACTTTTTTTTGTATTAACTAATCCTACAGAATTTAAAAGGAATGCTAAGTATGTTAAGAAAATTCGGAATACAAGACAATCTAAAATGGCTAAAATGTAAATTTGCCACTAAGCAATTCTAAAATAATGATGTATAGAAGAGTTCAAATTGTATAAAACATCCTCCCCCTTGCAATGAGTTTATAATCTATGTAGAAATCTAATAATTTTAAATATAAATAATGTACTGTGCCAAATAGGAGCATACCTATTCTTTATCTCCTTTTGAGTGCATACAGAACATTGGCTAATCTAGAGTTAAGCCCCTAAACTTGTGGTTAGGCTGGGAAGATACTAGCTATCACTCTAGAGTTCCCACATACCCTTCACCTGAAGGCTAACATCTTTTTTTAGGTTTCAAACCTCTATATCAAATTGGAAATTTTGGTTTGTCCCTCTATAATCTCCAATTTATGCCCATCAAAACTTATTTCTCTATTTATTTTCACTTAACCCCATGGACTACATTCTCATTCATGAGACTAAATTTGATTCTTACTATGTTGAAGAATACATAGCCCTTCCGGTCATTATCTTTCATAACAAATTTTAACAAATTGATTGGTCAGATCGATAAGTAAATTAAGCATATAGTTTAAATCATCAGAATTTATGGAATTAAAAGTGCTTCTACAAAACTTTATTCCTACACATAATTACTCCTTATTATAGAGAGAAAGACAAAGGAAACTTACTTAGATCTCATGAGAAAGAAAAAATAACATATGAATTTATAAATAAATAAAAGTTTATAAAGCAAGATTAAGTAAAATAAACAAAATACACAAATTATCTCAAAATCCTTCCCAAGTAATCTTTCTGGTTCCTTTGAATCACTCGTTGACCTTATAATCCCACTCCAATCTAACTTAGAACTGTAGTAAAGAAGATATCTCTCACTTCTCCTCCAAATCTAAGCAAGCCACCAAGGAAATCCTTCAAGCCTCAACGAACTTCCAAGCTCGTCTCTCTCTCTCTCTCTCTCAAAAGCTCTTCCTCCAAAGACTCTCTCTCAAAAAGCTCTTCCTCTCCAAAAGACTCTCCCTTGGACTCTCCAGAAGTCTTTCTAAAAAGAGCTCTCAAATACACCAAGAATCACTTCAAGTACCCCTTCAAAATTCATCCACATTCATTGAACATTCTAGAAAACCATTTATGGGGCTTAGAAGCCAAATTCTGACACTTAGGCACTAGTTTCTCTTTTGTCTGACGCCGATGTGCTAAATCCTGGCACCTAGGCACCAGGTCAAC